>VKKT01000020.1:71565-85907 GCA_008038995.1 Haliotis laevigata
CTATGAGCATACCTAGTGTGGAGTTTGGCGCTATATAAATAGACACATTATTATTATTATTAAGAATTAACCTCTTACTATCCCTCTCAATAATCACATTGTGTGTATATGAAGCGATCAATGCACTGCAATGACCAGTCTTCAGATTGATTCTATTTGGCGTTAAGGGCAAAGTAGTTGTATATTTTGGATTTTATACAGTATATACATGGATCACGGACAATCCCTGATGCCACAAAGTGTCCGCATGATGGTCAAGCTTGTCCAGACCTTTCTGGTAGGAATGTGTCCACAGTCCTGACATATCAAGATATATACTTTGGCTATATCAAGGTACATACGAAACCTCTTTGCGCTCCTGGGAACCTGAGTGGCTCAGCCGCACTTCACAGTGCAGAGTTCCCTTACTTGGATACACTAGAAACCTAGAATCGTGGGTTCGAGTCCGGATTCGCCTCAGTTCTGTTGTTTCTAGATTTGCAGTACCATGCCCGTGTTAGAGGTTTCACCAAAGTATTACACGTCTAAGACCTACACCACTAAGGGGTATTTCGTTCCCATCGGAGAAGATGCACCATTATACATCTGGAATGTTCAAGGGAGCAAAAGATCCAACTGACTATCTCTCTTTTCACACACCGCGTGACAGGACAATGAGTGATTAACAACAAACAAAAAGAATCCAATCTATTAATAAGTTGCTAGAAAACTGAAACATCTGTGAAAAGCTTTTCACGGTATTATTATAAGCTATACAGACGCCTTTATACTAAAGTATATACGAATGTGTATACTGCAGGTATAGGGCGCTGGGGGTGTCTGAGGGGGTCAATGACACAGGCACCATCCAGTGGCACCTTGCAGTATCCTTACTTGGTTCATGGATCGTTATCTTTCTCTGTCTAGTGAAAGGTATCAAACGTATCGGCAAGGTGAGGACACACAATGGCATTTGTCCAAATAATTGATAATATATTATTGCCTGCAGTTGTGAACCATTACTGGAATTCAGTAATGTATATTTGCAGACATTTAATGTGTATTCAACATCGCTTTTGTATGCATAAATTCTGATTTCAGTTATTCTTTTCCATTTCATTGTACAAACATCCATGACCCTTAGATGACATATTTCCTGAATAACTTGAAAGGACATCTACTTGGGAAGCACTAATTAGACATAGAGCCGACTTACATACAAGACTCATGGTACATTTTTACCATCAAAATTGTTTCTCGCCTCAGCAATTCTTTGACAATGGTATGAAACATGTTTGTTTGACGATGCATGTTTGTGAAGAAAACGAGAACCGGACATCCCATGTTGTCCCGAGTTTGGATGATGTTCTGGCAAATGTTCTGGCAGATGTTCCTGCACATGTAATGTTCCTATGTATGTTGTTCTTGCCCATATAATGTTCATGAACTTGTTGTTCTTCCTCATGTTATATTGTTCCTACATATGTTCTTACACATGTAATGTCTCTACGTATGGTTGTTCTTGCAGACGTATGGGTCCTGTATATGTCGTTCTTCCTCATATATAATGTTGTTCCTGTGTCGTCTGCAGGTTGTGTACTTGACTGTTCTTCTGCCGTATCTGCTACTGGCAGTTCTCTTCATCAGGACCATACTTTTACCAGGCGCTGTGGATGGAGTTGTGTTCTATTTAAGCCCAGATTTCAGCAAGCTGTTAGAAGTTCAGGTAAGATCAGTCATGGTATTTGGTGACACTCCCCCATATTGTACGTCAAAGGTACATTGTGTACAATGTATATCTCCCTGTATGCTTCTTATGATTATTGTACGGGTTCGTGGCCCAAATACATTGATTGTTTTTATCATGCCATACCCTTCCTGTGGCCCTGTCCTGGGGACGTTTTACAGTCCTTTTACAACTGGAAACCTAGGTTGACTCTGCTTTTAGAAAATAATTCTATGTCTATATGAAGGGTTTATTGTTGATATTAAACTTCTCGTAACATTTAGATGTTTAATATAGTTCACAACCCGTCCTCAACATCCCACACGACTAACTGGTTCAAGTGGTAAGGCTTGCAGATTTTGTTCATGAATATTCTCGCGTCCCGAGTCCACAGATCGATCTCTATAATGTACATTTCTGCTCTAAATTCGTTTATGAACAAACCACTATCACGTAGCTGAATATTGGTGAGTGAAGTATTTAACAACAAACAACCCGTTCATATTACTGACATTCTAATTACACCATTCATATAATCAATACAGATAATATACATCTAATAGCCCAGGTCACGTCATGGGATACACGTGTTATTGACAAGAAATGTAATATCATTATTTTTCCTATATTTTCGCAATGTACATATGTTTCAAATGAA
The DNA here is from genome assembly GCA_008038995.1 of Haliotis laevigata. Classification (NCBI taxonomy): domain Eukaryota; kingdom Metazoa; phylum Mollusca; class Gastropoda; order Lepetellida; family Haliotidae; genus Haliotis; species Haliotis laevigata. The sequence goes on from VKKT01000020.1 coordinate 73,929, forward strand.
CATATTCCCTTTAATCGTATTTTTCACATCATTTTTGTCGTTATATATCTCATATCGTAATATTGTATGCTATATCGGGAATCTGTCTTTACAACTATGATAGTATAACACGTGGGGGTCTCTCGCTGGAGATTCAGTTTGAATTTCGAACACAATGTACGGATTCATTAAAAAGACTGATCAATATTGTTTTAAACTTCCGTTTCTGTTGTGTCATGCCCCCAACACCCATGGATACGCCGTTGACACAAGAAGTTAACCGGGGCTCTGTCCGTAAACAACTAGGTGTGACATAATCAAACAGCGAAGACATCTGATGTGTATAACAATTGTTTTATAACTTAACTTAATTCACAAAACAATACAAATGTACCACGATGACAGCACAAAATGCTGTTGAAGTTCAAATTAAAAAATAATATAACACAAGATCAGTGATATTTACCCCTCAGAAAAGTAACTCAACTTGAAACAAAATAGGTCGCTGCAGGGTATAATCGGCACATATAACTCTGGCTAGCTATTCTTGAAATGTTCGTAGCCGTACGAACTTCTTAAGCCCATCCTTAACACTTTGGCTACGATCGAAGTTAAGAATTCTTAGGACTACGAACGTTTCGAGAATAGGGTCTTCTCGTAACTTGCCATGTCATATGAGGTGAGAAACAAGAGCTACCTCCCCTTATATGCCTAAGAAAAGGATGCTGGAAAGATGTACACAAGGGCAGATTCTGGAATCAGCTGTTGGTAGCACTTTCCCGATCTTTCTGTTTTAATCTGGTAAAAGTCTAAATGTAGCACACCGCTGTTCCTCACTGATTATCACATGTGCAATGTATTCACTTAGAACATTGGTTCACAATGCATATAACAATGACAGGACTTTAACACCAAGGAGAAGTCCTCGTGAAAATGTTATAAAAGATACATTATTCAGTTTCGGAATTCGATACTTTTGTCTGACTTATATCAAGCTCACTTACGTTTTCATATGATTTATGTGTGCCAACAATAAAGCTGTATATATAATGCTTGAAGTGGATGCCTTCTACAGGTTTTTAATTTCTAAATTTATTGATGTTTCTATGGTATTTGATTGTTCTCGTCACGATTAGGCTGAAATATTGCCGATGTGACGATAAATATTAACTCACTCACTCACATGCAGGTAATGCAGTTGGTATGAGGTTAAAAGGCCGAATCAGACAAGGCAGTGATACTATGTACACGTTTCCTTTTCCAGGTTTGGCTTGAGGCTCTTCTTCAAATATTTTTCTCTATTTCACCCGGAACTGGAGTGGTGGTCAACTTGTCGAGCTACAACAAGTTTAATGAAAATTGCCTGAGGTAATCAACTGCAAATATCTCGAAACATATTTCTTCTTTCAACTCTACTCTAAACAAACGTAGGGGATACTAAAGATGTACTGCCACGATATGTTAAAACATCCATTCGCACAATGTGTATGAGTCTCCCAGTGGCGATTTGAGGGAGACTGCCCCACACTTCTTGCAGCCCCTGCCAAGTTCCGCCATCTTGGTGTGCAGTCAGTGATGTTACGTACAGGTTTTCATAGCTGTTCATGTTCAGTGGGGTGGGCATCTTGGCTCATTGCTGGCCACGGTATTTTGTTGATGTTCTGGAGGTGAGCGGTGGCGATTCGTGCACGATGGGCATAGAGACAAAACGCTGACCCACACTCACAGGACAACAAAGGGTTGCAGGATGATTTCCCGGTAGTATTGTTCAGTGACCATCATTGCATAATTCGAGTTTCGCGCAGCTATTGTAATGCAAATGTAATCCTAACTCATACTTATCTGCCAGACTAGACCTCACCTCTTATCAGAAAATAAGACTCGTGATCAACACTGATTACTTATCTGTCGAAAATATGATTTGTAATGGGTGGAACAAGAAAGATGACCGCCGAGGATGTAGATCGCCTGATGATGCTTCGCATGACCCTGGTAATCACAGTCCGTGAAACAATGAACGTGTTTTGCAACTGCAGATTGACTTCTGTACGTGTCCAACATGCACAAACAATGAATAAATCACATACATCACAACAAAATCAATATAATTGACAGAAAGAATGGCCAAAAAGATATATAAATGGACCTTGGGTGAAAGTGTATAAAATCAAATACTATGCACATGTCTGGCGCCACAGCTCTTGGTATCTGCAAACTATCAGATGTGTTTTAGGCTTTACAGACAACAGTTGTTTTCACAGCATGTTTGTCAATAGTTCTCAGTATAATCCTTGATAATAACATACTGTCTAAATAACGCCATTAAACTACTTAGTATTTTAACTTCGTTTAATGACCCGCTACTTTACAGAAACGTGCATAACCTGATAATAAAGCTTTATAATAAGATATTGTCTGATAAATGATGCAGAAACGCCATTATTATCACCGCTGCTGACGTCATCACCAGTGTTTTGGTCGGTCTTACTATCTTCACGTTGCTTGGGTTTATGGCCAACAAGGCTGGAGTTGGGATATCCGAAGTACTTTCATCAGGTGAGTTGTGGTATTGTGATTTGTTCTGGACATCGTTGTCAAGGCAGTGTTATCATTTAGATTTCACAAGAATGTTTCACGTTTTGGGACTGTATCTATGATAATTATCAATTGGAACATATTCTGACATCACACAGAAGGCTCATGGCAAATAATACAAATGTGTTTGAAATGTATACCATTTCATCTTTTGTAGCACAGCCGTTTTGATAATCACTTGTCACAGCATTGACATCTGTCTGAACAGTTTGTATTCATTTAGAATGGGGTCAAGGTGAAAAGTAAAGAGTGGGTGAGTGAGTTGATATTTATCGTCACATCGGCAATATTTCAGCCATAGCGTGACGAGAACAATTAATTATTATACTAAAGATCAGTAAAATTCGAAAATGAAAGCCTGTTGACAAAGAACAGTAAAACTACTAGTGTATCACAGATATCTATTTAAAAGTAGTAATTAAAACATTTTAACTAGACATGACAAGACAATGTCAAAACAGGCTATATATTGGCAACAACTGAATGTAGATCACCATACTAGGGACCATGGGGACTTACAGTACATTTGCTTCCTGCATGGACCCTAGCTGGATTTACACCATCCCCTCAGCCGTTAGCAACGTAGACACGTCTAGCCATTCATTTAAAAATACACATATTCTATGACTAAAAATAGTGGAGAGTTTTAATTTACTTTGAATGTTTTGGGACTTATATACCCTCTCAGGAGGACTGAAAAGTAAAGATAAATTATGAGCGAATATTGTAATATCTGTTTGGTTTCAGTTTATCTTATTTTCTTAAATCTTAACTCAATAACTATGTTGAACAATGTGTTTTTCCTAGATAACCAAAGTAAAGTACCAATACGTACAGCTGACTTCACTACAACCAGCAGAAGTGTACAGACAAATCAGTTGTGATCGCGCCGTTCAGCTACGTTCAATTGCTTACTTCCATTGTTGAAGGCATGGCCTACCGCCACTATCACGTTTAATTGTGCAAAAACACGATCCAATGTGTTTTGTGACAGATGTTGTTACTTGACACGTGCTTCGACGCATAGTACATTGTTTTCATTTGCAGGACCTGGTTTGGCTTTTGTGGCTTATACCGAGGGCATAATGCAACTTCCCTTTCCCGACATATGGGCCGTGCTCTTCTTTCTCATGCTCTTCACAGCAGCTCTTGATTCTCAGGTAGAAGTGAATTAGTTTTAAATGGGACACATAATCAGTATTTCATAACATGATTCTCCGTTATTAGGGCCATTAGTATCTGTGGTGTCATTGCCATTGTTGGGTTCTAAATGCATTGCAATGCACTCTTTCGTTTTCACTCGTATGTATCATCTGTAAGGAAATTAATGAGATGTAGGTTTTTCACACTTGCTCTGTACTTTACCATGGAGTCTGCAAACAATTATGAGAAAATATTGGGAATTTGTAGATGTGGCAGTTTGGTCTTTGCACATTCAATAATTCCAATACCTTTCTACTTGGCAGTTTGCCATACTCCAGAATGTCGTGACGGTGGTTTTTGACCAGTTTCCAAACAAGCTGGGAACACACCGTGGTCCTGTAACTGCCGTTATATGCGCTGTTTGCTTCTTCCTCGGCCTGTTGTTCACAACTCAGGTAATTCGTAATAGCATATAGTAATTATGTCTTAAAAATTAAAATAACGATCTGCGAATATATGCCAGTTACCATGTGGTATGATACTATTATATGTATGAATGGTTAGTCTTCAGACAAGTAGTATTGCTGGTTGTAATGGTGATGATGCTGACGACACGGACACACAATTAATGATGGTGTTGATGTTGCAGGCGGGTGTGTACTATCTGCAGCTGTGTGACTGGTATCTAAGTGTTTTCAGTGTGCTTCTTTTTGCCATCTTGGAGACAATCGTGTTCACGTGGATTTATGGTGAGTAGTTACTTTTCACGCTGCGTCGTGTTCACTCTTGGATAAAAAGTATGGGATAGAAAGCCTTGCTTTATCCTTGGCTCTCAATAACACAGAAATATCAAAACCTATGGCAATCAGTTATGTACCTGACACACCAGTCCTGCAAACTGATAGACAAACGAGATTTATTCCATTCATCCAGTCTCAAAGAGGATCATAATGACTGGAACTTCACACCAATAAGTATTGAAATATCAACTAGTGTCGCAGAATATTAAATATGTATTTACAAATTTGTGTCGACAAATATCTGTTCTTCATGGTTTAACAGATGTTTTATGTCAAGTACAGTATTTAATGAACATCTTCGACCTATGGCAGTTAATAATGATTTTATTTCTGAGCCATGATGAGTCTACTATCAATGTATACAGCTTTAATACCCTTTAGATAAATAAGACTGTTGAAATGAAAATGTGTAACTAAAGTTTTACGGGTAGTGTTAATCTATCTTACCCTCTTCCAAGGCGTAGTATGGACGACTTTGACATTGAAATCCAACTCACTTGAATTATTCAACTATTATTTTGAGGGTACTGTCCGAGTAATTCGGAGGAGCCAAAACCCATTATTGTTATAAGGAATGGAGAGTTACGAGGATATTACCCTACTTAAATTACATTCAAAGTATTGGTAATATTTCTGTTACCAAAATTAAATAACAAAATAAAGTCTTAAATTTGAAACTGGTACACATCGCTCCATTCCTGAGAGGTAATGGGGCGAGCAGACATTGGAATGACGTCACAAATGTAATTAAATATCCCGAAGCGTTTTTTTATCAATTTTATTTGAGAGTATGATATTCTCTATCTATGAAGTGGAAATAGGTTGGACCTAAAATATATATCCTTAATTGTGATAAATGAATTAGTCCCGTATTTTCTATGCCAACAAGAATTATGTCCCTTAGAATATCGATCGATGCTGTTCGTCTGCGACCACAATCATTGTGAAACCATACCTTAGACCATTTATTTGGTATTAATGGAACTGCACTGTCCTGGTTCTAGTCCTAAGTATGTCTGAGACCTCTGGCAGTGTTACTGTATTCCAAACCAGAAGAAGTTACATCTGGTGTGTGGAAAAGACTCATCTACTTGTTTAATTGGCGTCCATTTTTCAAGGCAAAACACGTATTTCACCATAAATAGAGAGAAACAAAATATATAGAGGATTGCCTGAGAGACAGGCATGGGTTATACAACAGCTGAAGAACAATTCTAACCCGGACCTTCAGTGTTGTTTTAAGTAGACAGAAGAAAATTGGATGAAAACACTAGAATCATGGCACCTAGAAGTCTAAAGGGTAAGAATCTCGTCACACGGCCAATTTGTATTTCCTGAGGCCGAATGCAACGAATTTAAACGGGCCGCCCTACCCCATACTGCCTGGCAAAAACTAACTAACAACTAATGTAACTAATACTGTATAAAACATGTCTTGTTAAAAGCTCCTGCACATTCTGTCTAGGTATCAAGCGGTTCAATGCTGATGTGAGACTTATGCTGGGCCGGGACATCCCTCGCTACATCCAGGTGTTCCTGAGATACGTCACTCCTGCCCTGCTGTGTGTATGTGTTATGGCGTTCACAGTGTCTTACACTCGGTTTCAAACATGTCACCTTTCTGCATCAAAAACATTGCACTTTTTACAAGAAAACTTGGATACTTGATGATATATCGTCTAACCTTTCAATAAGTCAGCTGGAATCGTCCAACATTGGCCTTGTACGTATTCCAGATGAATGTTTTGCCAAATCATTGAATGACACGGCACACTTTCTTTGTTACCAAATTCATGTGTAAGGGAATATTTTAGTTTCAACCAGACTCGATACTGTATATTTACATCTGGATCTGTGCGTCCTTCCATCATGTGACAAGCAAATGTAATTGTGTAAACAAGCACCTCCCGACCTCACACTGCACGACTTACAACGGCCCGTTTGATGAACCACAATATCAAAGAACTGATATTGCTCTCAAGGTCTCCAAATTTACAGAACATTTATAGGATGCTCTTGATTAACGTCAGCAACGGCCACAGAACCTCCAACAGTTGACACAAGCACTACAGGAAGAGTGGGTGAACATTGCTCAGGCCACAATGTGTAATATGACTGGGTCCATCGGGCGACTGTGCCAGGCAGTTCAGGACAATACAAGATATTGAAAACAGATGCCCTTCACCTTGACATTAGCTTGTTGCGTGTGTGCCATGATGAACCGCGCTCAGTGAATGAGTGAGTTGGATTTTACGCTATATCACGGCGGGGGACACCAGAAATGGGCTTCACAACAGCGCTCAGTGAGAATGACTTGTGCAAAATGTAATATGATCTTTGATTATTGATATAGCACATGAAGTGTACACCTGAAAAACACTTTTGCGTTTCTTTTATTGCAGAGTATACATTCCATCAACTGTAGGCGGTGTGTAGGTTCCCCTTGTGTGTGTTTGAAGGAGCTTTGAGCTGCAAGTCGGTCATATCATTGAAAACTGAAGATAAATTCAGACGTGATGTGGGACATAGGCGTTTAGTTAGAAGTTTTACTCACTCAATGAATAATCAAGTATATTTTTTAATACTGATGACGATGACGGTGATCTGTTCATTAACCAGTAAATGAAAATCTGATACGTGTTGGTACAGGTAATGCTGTTTCTGGTTGTATGGAAGTTCCAGCCACCAACCTATGGCGACTACACCTATCCACGAAGCGCCGTAATAGCCGGGTGGGTACTGGCTGTCATCCCTGTGGCGCCCTTGCCTGTCATTGCCGTTCTTACACTGAGTAGGTCCAACGGCTCTCTCAAGAAGGTACGCTAGTAATACCAAATACAATGGAAAAAAGTACCTATGCTTTAATTTACATATGAGACAATAGTTACAGACTGTATTCGATGCGTGTAATGTACCAATAAGTTGTGGATTTAGATAGGATACGAATGAGTGAGTGAGTGAGGTTTTACGCCGCTTTTAGCAATATTCCAGCAATATCACGGCGGGGGATACCAGATAAGCTTCACACATTGTACGCATGTGGGGAAGCGAACCCGGGTCTTCGACGTGTTTAGCGCACACTTTAACCACTAGGCTACCCAACCGCCCCGTGTAGGATACGAAAGTGAAGCAGGAAGTATATAACTTGTGCTGGAGACGGGTGCTGTAATTGACCTCACAAGGTCTAAACATGTTTAGAACACTTGATGCCATTTCCTAATTTCAGACATTAAAGTTTGAGGATGAATATCCCCAGATAGACGTGTTCAATATTGACTGGAATCAATAATTAAAAAATCATCTTTAGACAGGAAAACGTGGGTAAATAATTGCGAGCGAAGCATCTATGAATTGCTAAGCCGTGGAAATCCTTTAGCCTTACTGCAGAGCTTAGTGTGTGTATTTGTGACGCGGCTGGTTGGTTGGTTGTTGTTTAACGCCGCACTCAGCAGTATTCTGGCTGTAAATCATCGAGTCTGGACCAGACAATCCAATGATCAACAGCATGAGCATCGGCCTACGCAGATATGATACGATGACATGTGTCAAATCCGAGAGTCTGACTACCCGATCCCGTTCGTCGCCTCTTACAACAAGCATGGGTTGCTGAAAACTGAAGTGTTCAGTACTAAGCCGGACTAATGGCTGCAGATTAACACGAACACCACACTCAAACTCATTATATCGACATATCACCACTAAAGGTAGTTATATCCCCTTGATGTCGATCGCCGTCTAGGGTAAGAAGTACAGCCTTTTGACATCCTTTTGGTTTGACTCAAGTGGGAATCGGAACACCCACACAGTGTTCTCCCAGCACACAGCCCCACCCACCACTAAGGCGGTCAATGATAATGAAACCATATTAGCAGGTTAAACAAATCTCATTTACCTATTGTATGAATGAAAACGAATTGTCACTTTTTACCCATACCTCAGTTGGAATTAATATATTGACTGTTTTGTGGAACAACTTTGTAATGTGAAATAATGTAATTAAGATGAATGACCATCTGTGAGCAACAGGCATCGTGCAGTCCACGTCAACTGTTTCAGCGGCTGCTGACGTCTGTACAGGCTGATGGACAGTGGGGGCCGTCACGTGCACACAACATGGACACCAATTCACATGAGGACGTGAACCTACAAACGGTGACAAAATGAAACTGTTGTACAGGTGATTTCACATTCATCAAGTACCCACACAACATATTTTCCATGTATGAAATATATTACACAAAATACCAGCTTATAATTGGTTCTCAATTATGTTACGTCTCTTCTAACATAATTGCTAACTGTACAAATACCAGGAGTTATTTAGAATACTGTGTTTTTAATAATACTTATTACAAACACAACCAATGTTTGAGAGAAGGGTTTCTGTGGCCCCGAAATTCCGTTGTGATGTCCCCATGCTGACGCTCACATTGACGCCAAGCGTCACACATGTATGTAGGTGTCCGTCTTGATTCTGATGTATACCTGCATAGGGTATCACCGATCTGGACAGAACGTGGTCAGGTATAGGCGCCGCGGGTGCCTGGGGTAGCCGGGGATGGTCACGCTTCATGTGATGCCATTCCGTGCACCTAGTCTGGCATCAACTGATAAACGTAAACCGTAAGGAAGTATGGCATTGAGAAGCATCCAACATGTTCATGGTCTGGACTCTTTCCTTCTGGGGTGCATGTGACCATCAGCTTGTTTGGGTATGGGCAGCGTCACACTGTCACCTTTTGCTTTTGGGGATACAAATATAACGTTGCATTTCTTAGGCCTCCAGTTTCACAAATATATTCCTTCCACTGTTGTACATATACTAATCTGTTTGCTTGTTGGTTTCAGTTAATCTATTTTCTTACTTCATAATTCTTTAAGATATGCAATTGCGTTGAACATTTACCACAGTAAGCAGAGATTAGATCAGTTTTGTACTTATGTCTTCAACATTGATTAAATAACCTGACAGAATAGCGTTATCGTCATCAGTAATGGATGCAGGCGGTCGGCCCGTACAACGTAAATAACAATGCAGCTAACTAGTAGTCTTTAATATTACACATTGACACTATGGTTTCCTACATTGAATTCATGATCAAACATCTAGTATGTTTTGTTTTCAACAGCTTGTATGATATATTTCCATAGAGTGGCATATACGTAGTGTCTTTCGTGGGGAATATTTTGACGCAGATCTGCTGAGACGCCCCACAAACAAGGAGAATGTGATACACATTTTCTACACACTCACAATTACCTGTTTTCTGCTCTTGGGTTTGTGTCTTTTCCATGTCCGTCACTTTCAAATATACATTGTGTCGTGTTACAAAGTCTGCTATAACGCGATCAAAATGCTCTATTCATTTCACCACGAAGCGAGTTAACACTCTGAAAGTGCAGAATTTGTCAGCAAACATACATCTGTCATACACATTTTTATAACCGTATCTATTACAGCATTTTAAGAGACAACATAAATTGGACATCTTTGGCATTGAATACACACTGCCATTAAGAAAGTAACGTTTGGTATACTGGGGATTACACTTTCTTAGTAAAGTACAGATTCTTTTACTTTTGTAGGGTTGAGTCCCATCCGGGATTCGAACCCACACCCTCAGAGTCAGGCGCCTAATCGCCAGCACACAAAGTCGCATTTAGAAAGTGGTCAGATGTAACATATGGGATTACGCGGTTACGTGGTCAGATGTAACACATGGGATTACGCGGTTACGTGGTCAGATGTAACATATGGGATTACGCGGTTACGTGGTCAGATGTAACATATGGGGTTACGCTTTCTCAGTAACGTATAGATTCAAGTACTTTTGTTGGGTTGAGTCCCATCCGGGGTTCAAACCGACACCCTCAGCGTCAGGCACCTAATCGCCAGCAGCAGTGGCTGAGCGGGTTAGGCGGCTGACAACTGGTGTCTGACTGTGAGGGCGTGGGTTCGCACACGCACAACACTTTGAAGTAGATATCTCGGCACCAAGAAAAGGCATGCAGATTTCCCTTTAAAGACAATTACAAATTTCAAAATATTTGCAGTACTTTGCTTCGTATAGGAAAGGTTCCAGACTTGATAAACTTCTTTAGGTTTTAAATAATACACTTTGGGATTACAATTTACACTATCAAAGTGCTTTTGTTGTTAAATTATTTCTTTTATGTATGCAGCTATTGTAACAATGTACTATTCATATAAGGCACTAGGCTTGATCGCCTGTCCAGGTTTCAGTTTATTATTCAAAATATTTCTATCAGTTCTATTTCCTTTAAAAAGTCAATGATTAAATGATAATTAAAATTATTAAAAAGGTCCTTAACTGTTTTGACATCGAAATATTATCCCTTGTGATTGAAAAGGGGCGGTGGAGTAGCCTAGTTGTTAAAGCGTTCGCTCGTCACGCCGAAGGCCCGGGTTCGATTCCCCACATGGGTACAATGTGTGATGCCCATTTCTGGTGTCCCCCGCCGTGATATTGCTGGAATATTGCTAAAAGCGGCGTAAAACCCAACTCACTCAGTCAGTGATTGAAAAACCAATAGCGTCAAGCAGGAGATGCTCGACCGCGATTCTCTCATCACAAGGGATACAGAAATGAGGATGCTCACCTTTTCACAGGTATTCATGAGTATATCTTGCATGGCAAATGCGACATCGTAGCAAAATGACCTTTTCAAATCTAGACTGACAACCCAAGTGGGTGTAACCCATAGTTGGGTATATTTGATATAATTTATTGATACCTACTTGGGTGTCCCACTTCTTTTGCATTAAATCACGGATATAACATCCAATTGTAGCTTTGTAATGGATGGATGAGAAGTGGTGTCACAGATTTGTTGAGTAAGACAGCAACATCGGACATTGTGTTACCAGAACTTCCAACATGGCTGAGTAACCAACAGAGAACGATGTCGTATTGGCCAGTAGCAAGATCATTGCATAATTCAAGTATTTCGATTCAAAGTGTCTATCGATATATTTAAGAGCTGTTAGTATTGCGTTTGCTTCTGATATTTTTCTGGATCCAATGGCAACAAGCCACCATCCTTGGATCCATGTGTAAATAAGGATCTGCATGTATTACATTTTCCTTTTAATTAATTAAATTCTTGTTTTTATTGTAATTCATTAGTTTCTGATTTGTTAAATGTTGTCAGTGCTAGGCCAACTTCTGGCCTCACTAATTGCCAAGGTGAGGTGAGGTGAGGTGAAGTGAAATTGGGTTTAATGTCGTGCTTGAGAATATTTCACTCATATGACGACATGCATGCGTGTGTATGTGTATGTGCAGCTGCTTTTACTAGCCCAGACTGAGGCTGCTTTGATAGTGCTAGCCCACTGAGATACCATGCCGCAGTGAAGCATGAATACCCCACTCAGACAGATTATACTGACTCCGAACCGACCAGTCCTTGTTGTACCCATTAATGCCGAGCGCCAGGCAGG
>VKKT01000020.1:111209-136760 GCA_008038995.1 Haliotis laevigata
GAGTGTCTGGTCCAGACTCGATTATTTACAGACCGCCGCCATATAGCTGGAATATTGGTGAGAGCGGCGTAAAACTCAACTCACTCCCTCACTCAACTGTAATAATGGATTGAAATAGCGCCGTGTTTCCTTTTTCATGAAATTTGATTTAAAGTTTATAAAGATTATGTGTTAAGAATCTCCTATTCCAAGCGGGTCACTGAATATAGATTGAAACAGAATTAGAACTGTGAAATTAACAAATTGAAATAAAGCAGTCTTATCTTGGTTTTGACATGCGTAGCATACAGACTAGTGTTTTTAAGTAATACAGATACGGAAAAGACATAAGTGAAGAACAGTATAGAATTTACACATTAAGCTGGTCCAACGGTATTTAAAACTTGTTGGCATTTGGAAAATTGACTGAAGTCCAACCAAGTTATCAAGGACATATCGAGACAATTAGTAATCAAACAAATATACACTTTTATATACTTTATACACGTATTTCATTATGATAACGTGTATCACATTTGCCTTGGAACCTATTATTCCCCGAGAGATATCTTCGAAACACATGCACGATATTTACCAATTACCTTCCGGCTGGTCCTTCCCAATATTAGTGTATCAAACACGCTCATTGTCTACTGGTCATCTGCGAGTCTCGTTATACAGACTCTCTGATTGCATGCTATTTAGTATGTAATGCAGATATCGGTTCTCGTTACATCAGAGTCCCGTTGGGACTCCTCTTGAACGTAAGCTTGTCGAAAGAGGCGACTAAATGGGTCGGGTTAGACTCACTGTCTCAGATGATTTTGTATTCTTGGACATCGATGACGTTGTACGTTCTTCATGATATCAGTCATTATTACAAGCTGTCAAATCTGAGTGATTGAGTGACTATGGTTTTACGCCGCTTTTAGCAATACTCCAGCAATATCACGGCGGGAGACACCAGAAATGGCCTTCACACATTGTAATCATGTGAGAAATCGAACCCGGGTCATCGGCCTGACAAGCCAACGCTTTAACCACTGCCTACCCCACCGACCCCGTCAAATCTGAACTATTACCGGGTACATCAAATAACAGTGTATGAGGGGTGCCCAACTCAACCATACGCGGAACATTTGAAAAATATATTTGATAAAAAAACACACCCCAAAATAGATTAATAAACAAATTAACTGCATTAAGATAAATACTTTAAAACGAACTTTTCATAACTTTAGATGAATATGTCCGAAACGCAGGTGCGTTCATCATTCATCCCGAACATTACCCTACCTATGTCAAAACAACGCTTTTACTTTAAGTTACATCAAGCGTTATTGATGTCATGCCTTACAAACCATCATTTATGCCGCGAAGGAAAGTGGTTGAGAGATACCATTAGCCCACGACAGCTGCGGCATGAGCAAAACAACTCGTAGACGGGAGTCCTCCGACTCCCACGTTAATATCAGTAACAAGCACCTTACAAAGTTGTCAATACCTCGCCCTTCGCCCTCGATTCATGGCGTTAGTTGCCGACACAGGCCATAATGCCATTATCCTAGCAGTGAACGACAACAGGCAAATATTCGCCTTGATCCCGTCACCCTAAGGGGTGAAACAGAGTTTACTTTCAGAGGGGAAATGGAATTTACTTTAAAGCTGCGATGTGATTCGTTTTCAAAGGAGGTAACAGAAAGACACAACTATATTGGTTTCAAACCGGCATATTATTCACTGACACATAACCACAATCGTAACAACATTTGCAACATGAAAGTTCATTTTCTTCCGTGTAATCAATTGTTCTATACTGGGCTACTCTTCAGAGACGATGGAAGGGAGTCATTATGTGACCAAACTACATTCTTGATTAGACTATGATCCATGATGTCAATCTTATGAACCTAAAGCACTGTGGGCGTTTTTGAGTTTCTGTACACAGTATGCATTACTTTACAAGCTATACGTATTCGTATTTACATTAAATGCATTCATTTTGCATACAAAATCGTTAAAGTGTCAAAACTGGTGTTAATCATATCTTGAAAATCAACATTACTGACACATTTTCATAAGTACATTTACGTATATAGCGAATGGTCAGAACAGAACAATGATCCCGGAAACATACATAATGTAATACATTACACAGGTCGATTAGGGCCATGCTGTCAAACTTACCAGCCCTAATAGAGCAAGTAATCAACCTAGTTTGTTTCTGGTTTATACCTAGAAACCTTTTTTCAGCATTTTAAGTTTTATCCTTGATTCCCATGTCAATATTTAATGCAATTTAACAGATTGATCAGAAGCGCTAACCCAATCTGAATTGTCTGAGACTGTCAAATTCGTATTTGTATGTTTCTCTCATGACTTGGTGTAACGTGCAAGTATCGGCATGACTGTGCCTGCTTTGAAGTGACCTGCAATTGTGTTCAGTAATACCCCATAATGAAGCAATTACAGATGAAATATTCCAATTACTTACTCTCATGAAAATGTATGAGATATTACAACAAGAGGCCAGTCTGTATCAGAAGTACAATTAGCACTAGAAACGTTCCCCGTAACCGGACTCTCGAAAAATATAGATTGTCTCTCTAAGCAATGACTGCACTGACAATACACTACTACACCAGACTCGTTTGGTGATACGATATCAAAGCGATTGGTCATTGGTTCTCAACAATACTGAAGATAAAGGATGGAACATTCTCCATACATTTACAAATTATAGTGAAGACAATTCTTACAGTGTTCCAAAGTGCGTGGTGCATGGGACATTAAATCATATCTAACAACATGTTTTATGAATGCATCAGTTAGCCCTAAACATTTGACAACCTCCCGATATCCTGTAAATGTCAATATTCAGTTTACATTGGCTGCAGACAAATTCAGGACAAAAAGTCTCTGATGACATGATTCATGTCGCTCTCACACCTTTGGAATAATTGTCTATCAAGAGTTCTTTCCGTTCTTCTGTTAGCGCCCCAGTCTATCCATGATCACAAACCGTAAGGTATTGTACACTTTCCAACACCACTGGTGGCAACTTTAGCATCACAGTTTCCTGATCTGATGAGATTTATAACAATTTAGAGACTTCGAGGCTTACGGAGACAATCATCGTGGCACTCGCTTGCCTATTATCCTTGGCACCAGACCCATTTCTTGCGTTTCATTTGCCACAATATCCGGGAGTTCAGAACTTTCAATGAGTAGGCAACTGCACAGCAGCATTTGCTGGGTAGTTAGACTGGAAACTTCTACGGCATCATGTTAGTTTTATGTACAGGATGCGGTTTCCGTGACGTACAAATACATCATGATCAGGTCGTTTGTGGCCAAATCACCTGACCAAATTGGTTCTTGCACAGAATGCACAATGGATCAATGATATCATCAATGCCGCGCACTGTGCACAACAATACCTTTTTAAACCGTTAAACCATATTTTGTGTAATCCCACAAAACACAACACAGTGTGCTGAGATGACAGGTGATGCAGTGAATCGTTTAACTATACAAGTCATGCTAAGCTAAACGTACAAGTCATACAATATCACATTCTTATACACCATTTGGAACTGATACAGACATATAATGAACATCCAAATAGTATATTCTCCATTGTGGCTGAAGATCAGAAAATATAATTTGCTTGATATTACAAATTTCTCAAAAAAGAAAAACTCTCAATTTTGAATAGATTTGAAACACTGTGGCATGACATAGAGAGTCCAACAAACGTCCTCAGACAGGACTGTGGACTGAAACCTTCTGATATGTTATGATGTGCCTACGGAGCATCCACTGGTATCTGATCCTCACATGACCCTATCAGTCTCACCATTACTGAAATGCTGGTAGAATTAATTATCTTGAAGTGGTCACTTTAGTCTCATTGGCCTCCTGATATGGACAGATGGCACCGACGTGCAGAAATAACGCTTCTCACGTCTCACCGAGAATCACCATCCATTTGACCACTCATCAGAAAGACAATTGCTGCAAACCAGATTGTCTGTCAGCGTGCGCCGAAGGTCTTTCGATAATAAAATCACATGTGGTAACAATGTGGTTAAAGGAATACTTTGTCATATTCAGATCACATAAAGCAAGAGCGTTGTCGTCGCCTTAATCAAATCTAAATTTGGGAGTTCTTGCTTTGTTTAAATCATTTCTGTTCGTGACATAGATCTTCAGATCTATAGGTCATTCCGTGTCATCTGTTATTATTTGTCTGTTTGTCAATTTCAGAATCAATATTTCCTCAGGGTCAGTAACTTTAAGCAATCGAGTCTAACAAATAGCCCTAAGAGTGAAAGAAGGTCTTCAAACGTTCTTGATGTACATCGCGACCCGTAGATGACTGTGTTAATGTGACTTTTTAATGTCAAGTCCGTCTTTGCATCATTTCGAGAATCCGTAGAAATCTGCTTCAACATGAGTCGAGATAGTTGCTGATAATGCTGAAAAGCCGTCTTGGTGTCCACCTTGAAGTAGATTTTCTTGATTGGCTAGACGACTGAGCAGCAATTCGCTGAAACACACGCAAGTGTGTCCAACGATCTCCACACAATAGCCATACAGACTACTCAGCCTGGAGTGGAACAGACTACACTTTGGTGATGTTTGTGGAGCTCTGGAAGGAGTCTACTCGAGATACCATTGTATTGTACCGATTCTTCCTCTCAATGCTTCGGAAAAGGAGCTGAAATCCTGAAATGAAATTGTATAATGATTAAAATGTATAGTGAAACAGATATGTTTTGGACCTGTGCCTGCTCGATACGCCTATTGACATCATACGATCTTTGGTAGTATACGCTGAATCATGAGCACATTGCATTGCTATACCAAGCTAAAATCTATTGAATCATCCACTCACAAATGAATACTAGCTAACTACATTCATTCCATATACATTATAAGGATTCTGTGGGGATCAAGACTAGGGTCTTTTTATCGACAAGGTGAAATATCTGAGTATGATGATCTCCGAATTTTCATAAAAGGATAATTTTACGATATAAATGCAATATAATTGGATAATGTTTGCGGTGAAGGTATGCAGGGTTTTTCTTACAATTACGAATATTGAATAATGACACTTCAAACATAACACCTAACAATACCGTGAATCTGAAACAAAATGAACATTTACAACATAGGTTCCTGGAATTCATTGATCTGTGGGAAGTTGAAAAAAGTATTTACAGTTCTTATTCACATTGGTGATGTTCAAATATTATATGTATCTGTTCTACACATGTCTAAATGGTAATATATACACAAACTATGGTCATATTACCCTGACCTATTACCCAATGCAATTACGTACATAGCAACCTTTTCACGTCTAGGCGAGACAAGGGTCTGTGTTATATCTCTTTGACATTGTAGAAGTCAAATATACATACACAGACAGATAACATACAAAACAGCCCCACGTTTTGAACAATTGTTGACACTGTGAATGATTTTCATTGACGACAGACTTTGATAGTGGGCGGGAAGTATATAAGCACAGTCATAATTCTTTCATACCAATTTGGGAGGAATGGTAATGGAAATATTTAGTTAACGAATGAAAAAACGAAAAGAATTAAAATTTGGGTGGAGAACTTTCCAATGAGTTGACCCCTGCAAACATATTCCTGAAAAGGTTTCAAGTTCAATATTTGGCGAGCCCATTGGGGGAATCGAACCCTGGACTTTGGCGTGACGAGCAAACGTTTTAGCAATCCCATCACTAATAAAGACATTCAAACCAAGTCACACTCGTTACCCGATCATGGGTCATCGTACCATCATGGGATAATTTCTGAATGCATGCATTTGTTTGCTACCCAGATACCAGTGGTTTCAAATAACCGATTTATTAGGTGCTGTGAACATTACATTGTGTGCTTTGCTCTCACTTTAATTATATGATTAAAACCGTATCCAGAGAGACTGGATTATGAAGCGTATCAAATATTTACCATTTCACAAGTACGTTTATGTCAATGATCAGTTCCACATGGAAAATGTTCCACAAGTTTCGTTAGTATAGATGTATCGTCGACCAAATAACTTCAGTATGAATGTATCGTCAAACAAATATCGCCAGTATAGATGTATCGTCGAACAAATATCGCCAGTTTTGATGTATCGTTAGTATAGATGTATCGGTGAACACATATCGCCAGTATCGATGTATCGTTGAACAAATATCGCCAGTGTAGATGTATCGGTGAACAAATATCGCCAGTATAGATGTATCGGTGAGCAAATATCGCCAGTATAGATGTATCGGTGAACAAATATCGCTAGTTTAGATGTATCGGTGAACACATATCGCCAGTATAGATGTATCGAAGAACAAATATCGCCAGTATAGATGTATCGGTGAACAAATATCGCCAGTATAAATGTATCGTCGAGCACATATCGCCAGTATAGATATATCGTCGAACACATATCGCCAGTATAGATGTATCGTCAAACAAATATCGTGTATTGATATATATGTATTGATGTATCGTTAGCATAGATGTATCGGTGAACACATATCGTCAGTATAGATGTATCGGTGAACAAATATCGCCAGTATAGATCTATCGTCAAACAAATATCGCCAGTATAGATGTATCGTCAAACAAATATCGTGTATTGATATATATGTATTGATGTATCGTTAGCATAGATGTATCGGTGAACACATATCGTCAGTATAGATGTATCGGTGAACAAATATCGCTAGTATAGATGTATCGGTGAACACATATCGCCAGCATAGATGTATCGAAGAACAAATATCGCCAGTGTAGATGTATCGTTGAACAAATATCGCCAGTGAAGATGTATCGGTGAGCAAATATCGCCAGTATAGATGTATCGGTGAACAAATATTGCCAGTATAGATGTATCGTCGAACACATATCGCCAGTATAGATGTATCGGTGAACAAATATCGCCAGTATAGATGTATCGTGGAACACATATCGCCAGTATAGATGTATCGGTGAACACATATCGCCAGTATAGATGTATCGGTGAACAAATATCGCCAGTAAAGATGTATCGTCGTACAAATATCGCCAGTATAGATGTATCGGTGAACAAATATCGCCAGTATAGATGTATCGGTGAACAAATATCCCCAGTATAGATGTATCGTCGTATAAATATTGCCAGTAAAGATGTATCGTCGTACAAATATTGTCAGTTTAGATGTATCGTCGAAAAAATATAGTCAGTCTTAATGTATCGTCGAACATATGTCCTCAATTTCAATTGTAACATCGACAGGTTTTCTTGAAAAAGATGTTCCAATGAATAATTAACACACACACACACACACACACCAATAAAAAAAAAACAGTACAAAGGAAAAACCCATCTGCAATAAAAGACACTACCTGACACAACACGTTCACTGATATCTAATATTATACATTTACATCACCATAATGGTATACCTCACCTAAACACACTCAGAGTACACGACATTGCCATCATTTACTAATACGTCAAGCCAGAATTACAGAAAAAGCAATACCTATGCCAGCTTTGTTAAAAAACGTGTAGACATTACACGCACAAATGTACATCTGTAATTCAATCTTTAACTGGGCTGAGCAAGTAACACGACCAGGTGAAAATTGGCTTCATGATGACTCACTTTCATGATGAATCTTACATATTGCATGCTGTTTTTACATTTGACATGCATGAAAACAATGTCGGATAGCACTGGAAGACAAACCAATATTCCCAAGCTTGGAAAGAGCATGGAAATATTTGGAAAGAGAAATATTTCTTCCACTGTTGCCTGGGAATGTTTTCCCTCAAACAACGGAGTCACCACGCTCTAACCGATTAGATTTGAGGGAAATGGCGCAGTTAATTCTTTTAAAACACGCAATGTTCCTTCTCCAAGCTGTCGACAGTTTTCTTTCTCAAGTGGCAAAAAATACCCTTTGGCAGGTGATTGACTGACTTTATTGACGTACGAGGTTGTGATAGCACAAGAGATTCACACTGGGATGTTCGACTACGTTCGTGCGTGCTGGATATCGCCCACCTTCGAATCCCTGCCCAATATCATTCAGTGGAGAAACAGTAGTTATATCACTTACAAAGTTCAAGATGTTTAAACTTGGTTACACAGGCTTGAGGGGAAATGTGACTTTGAACTGGTATAGCGTTGACACTGCTACCAACAGGAACGAATAACTGTGCTTCATCAAAAGTAGTGTCAATATAATTTAATGTGATTCATATAAATGTTAGCATATGATTTAGTTGTTCGTCTGTTTATGATTTTTCATAATAAATTCATTGACAAAACCATCGTTGTGAGAGAAGACGGAGTCAATTTAATTAAGAATGCCTATGGTGTGTGATACGGCGTGCAACGGCGGTGCATTGAATACAGCAGATGATTGAATTCTGCCAGTGGGATTTTGTTCCAAATATCAACAAAACACAGGCCCAGCCGAACTCTTGTTACAGGTTGGTTATGGTCATGCTGTAAACGTTGTCACATCTCATCCCAGACATCTTCCATGGGTGATTGTGTGGGTTTTGGTTTTTAGAACTGGAATCGAACCCGGTGTCTTCGGCGTTATGAGCGAACGCTTTAACAGCTAAACGACCCCACCGCCTCTGCTCCATGGGACGTGATCTGGAGACACAGTCGGCTATGACAGTACAGTGGTGATATGGTGCCTCAAAATGTCTATTACAAAGCTTAATGTTGGTTTGGCATACTCCTGCATTAGTAATAGGGTTAACTGCCATAACACTTATAACCTGTGCGTTGTCATGTCACTTTATACCATTACACCAACACCCAAACTAAAGACCCGTGAAGATCCGGGTTAGAATTGTTGGTCTTCAGTAACCCATGCTTGTCGTAAGAGGCGGCTAACGGGATGGGGTGGTCAGGCTCGCTGACTTGGTTGACACATGTCATCGTATCCCAATTGCGTAGATCGATGCTAATGATGTTGATCACTAGATTGTCTGGTCCAGACTCGATTATTTACCGACCGCTGCCATATAGCTGAAGTATTGCTGACTTTGGCGTTAACAAACCCAAACTAACGACATTGGGTAACTCGACACAGACATTGTCCAAGCTGTTAATGTGCAGTTAGGAATAGCATTGGCAAATTACACCGTGTACGGTTTATTTATTGATGAACAAAAGTGTTATTACGAGCACCTGACAGCTACACATGGACTGAAAACTGTTCACAAAGTCGTACACATTCAAATTGTGCACCTTGCACTGACACGCACAAATAATAAATAACGACATCGAGGTGGTGTTTTTGAAAATGGTATATTTCATTTCACAATAAATTTCTTCGATTTAACTTTATAGATACCACAGTTACATCTAACATCTGTATAATGATGCTTTACGTTGAAGCAGATTTAAGGATGATTCTTAATTGGCCTCAGGCACCAATTGAGTAAACTGTTTCTTGCACAACTGTGAACAGCATTTCATAAATGGCATCACTAATGGACGACCACGAATCGTTTTGGATAAACATTTCCTAACTTCATTCAAACACGAGCATATGGTAATTTTGTAACTACGGGGATGTCAAGACTACGTCTATATATACCAGAAACAATTTTGTTGTTCCGAAATGGTGTATTTAGTCGAAATGCGTATTACGAACAAACACCCCTTTGACTTCGTTATAACCGTTGTTTCCTGTAGGTCCAAATGCCAACCCGTCTGAATACATATACACTACCAATAGGGGCGCGGTGGGCGAGCGATCTAAGGCGCCAGACTAGTGATCCAGCGAGCTTCAGGTGCCGGGGTCGTGCCCACCTGTGATCGGGTGTAAACACCTTTGAATCAACTCTGTGTGAAGACTCTTTCAGTGTTGTCACAACCCCTAGTGTACAGTACACAACTCTGTGCACTTAAAAGATCACACGAATCCGTTGGTAAATGACCAGATGGGGGCCACATGAATACGTGCAAACACCTAGTTCCGGTACAGCAACATGCAGTATACCTGGACAAAGTACTGTGACTATGTGTCCAAATCCACCCAGCTGCGAACGGGTACTTCGTAAGGATGGGAAAGCCATATTATTAACCTGGTGCGCCTAAATGTCTGCAAGAGTTGTATACCCCCCAGGGAGCTGAGATTGAAAAATACGATGTGCCGTGGAGATTGACATCCTATGACCGAGGGAAAAATAAAGCGTCTTTGAACATCTGAGCTGAGCTGGATATTGGCGCTATACAAATGTCATATATATGATAACTACCAAGGAACTATTTTCGAAGATATCGAGTGAAACGACTGAGTTACTTCTCGAAGATCAACGTTTGCTTCGATTTAAGATTCGATCATTAACATAAGTTTGCAAGATTGAGTGATACTCGTAATCCTTTCACGACAGGCCATACATACCTCCCACCGAAGGACCTGACAGGCAATTTGCCTTTCTGACAACAGAATAGACGCAGCGAATCTGTGTAAACCTCTTTAGTATTTGATGACTGTTTACAGTCTCCGGGGCACTGTCCGGCCGTGATACCAACTAACACTTGACCCTTGTCCAGATTTGAGTTTATCAAATTTTTATTCACACCCTTGCCCGTCGGTCAATGCAGTCTAGACTCATGCTGACCTTAATCTAAAGTGTGCAAATCTCTGACTGGTCAGTTGTTTCTTAAAGAGTGTTTCAAGGCTAATTAACATTAACGAGACATTGAAACTACGCGGTGTATTGTGTCCATATATTTAATTATTTAATGTCACAGGATAAACTTTATTGTTTAAGTTAATGAAATGTAGGATACGATCGATACTGCCACTGTCAATACTGGGTTGAATTATATTTCTTCGGGATTCAGATGCCATTAAATGTAACAATAGTCTGTGTCTCCAATTTTCAGAAGAGAACTCAGAAAACTTAATTGAAATTTGATATGGATATCTTGTTAATCCACACCGAAGACGTCTTCAGTGAAACTTCCAAGTCCCTATTGTGTTAGGTCATGTTTACACCAAGGATGAAAACAGATGCATTATGACCAAGAAAGAATCAGAGGAAGCTTTTGTCCACATAATAAGGAGGTATTACCTTTACATGAGGATGACTTTCGGCTGGGTATTATAGAAGCTTTACTTCAACCAAATAAAAAATGTGAATGCATAATATTTCAAAATAAATTCCAAAGCTGGTTTTTATACATTTAATTCGATGATTGTGGAAAATCAATGTAATTGTGACTGCCAAGTGTGGATCATTTATATAGGATCAACTGACACTGGATCTGGATATTCCTTTGTTCAATACTCAGAAATAAACTTTCGAACTGAAGTTTAAGTAAATCCATAATTATATTAAAAACCGGAAACGATGTCGAATAAAAATATATATATTTTTGGACAGGATTCCGTTGAATGCATGAACTTTTGATATTCATGTACTTTAATGACATCAATGACTACATGTGCATGTAATAGACATATGCTATATACACAATCACACTGTATTAGATATGCAGAACACGAAACACCTTTCAGTTGTAATATTAACGGGGTACATGGCTCCCGACAACTGTCAGTCCGATACAAGTAGAATCATATCTATGAATCGCCACATTGTTTCCAGCTCCAATCATATTTATCAATCCACTAGTCGATTATCTCGAACAACCGGCTCGCAGTAGATATATTATCGGTAAGTTTGGTGCAGTCCGGGATAATCGTTCAGTTATCCATGTGTCATTTAAAACGTCGCCTCTCAGGCTATCAATCAAAAACATCAATTGACAACCTCTTGCACTTTTACAGCACAGACATTGTACGTATCCATTACGAGGAGTTATCGATCAATACTAATTTTAAATCACTTCTAACTAGTTTAAGTATCTGTAAACTTTGTTTTAACGCTGCATTAAACAATATTCCAGTTAAATCCCGACTCGTCAGCTTCATGTGTTAAGAAAGTCGAAGTGAATCAGTTCTTCGACAGTTACCACTGTGGTGACACCCACGAGCAACATCTAGGGACGAATTGGGAACCATAACAGTTTCCTGGAGAGCCCAACGGAGGTAATTCTGCACAGCGACCTGGACGACTTTGCCTCCCGCACAATCAAACCTACTCCCCACTCTTACACATATACACCACATGAAAAACGTTTAACATTTATTGTAAATCAAAAGGCGATGTTTTGTATTGTATGTGGAATACTTTGTGTTTGAAATGTATGCGGATGTTAGATTGAGAGCTATCTTTACAGCAGAAAACCAGCTAAACTTGATTCATAAACACAAGTTCTTGTGGGACATAGAGTTTGAATTAAACTATTCACACAAATCTATGGGTTTTTAAAATTTGTAAATAAATTCAGAAACACTTTTTTTTGTGTGTGAGCCAAGTGACATGAGGTTGTGTCTCCGTGAATATATTATATTTGCGCTTTAAACGACGACCAAGAGTATCCCTTTTGAGTCTATTGTTTTAATATAGACATTATGTAGTATGTAGCCTCACTGTCTAAATTACATATAGCAATTCTTTAAAATGACAACACAGTTTGCAGTGACCAAACCATGGAACAAAACACCTTATTCATTTACACATATGCAGGAGGAGGAACGCAATATGGTGAAAGATGAATCGGATCAGGGATAAACCGTATATATATGCTGTGTCGGACAAGAGTATAATACGGAGATACCGTGTTACTACACATGTTTGTGACTGACTGACTGAGTTTGGTTTTACGCCGCTTTTAGCAATATTCCGGCAACATCGCGGCGGGGGACACCAGAAATGTGCTTCACACATTGTGCCCATGTGGGGATTCGAACCCGGGTCTTCGGCGTGACGAGCCAACGCTTTAACCGTTAGGCTACCCCACCGCCCCCTCACATGTTTGTGAAAGACGGGAGAAAACAAGATAATATATAATGTTTACTTTTGTAAACTAAGCTTAACAGGTAAATATCCAAATTTCACCTTATTTCAAATGACAACTGTTCAGGTTTATCCCCCTTCGCCCAGCTGCTCCGAAAACCCAATCAGATGTTGAGTTGAATATGTAACATATAGTCTTGTTTCTATTAATTGACAAAGGTGGAACAATCCATCTGGAATGGGATATATGGTGTCAGGAATTTGTCTTAATTTGATATTTTTGTCCAGTCGCATCTTCTGTTCTGCATCAGCAGCTGATTCAGACAGATATACGTCGTCCACATGGACACTGTAATCTTTTCGCGTACAACCTTTATGTTAATGTACGTCACTACATTCTGTTGTAGATAACGACAGCCTATCACTTAGCATGCATAGCAGCCTACACCTATCAAGAGCAGTACTTTCGATTTTTTTTGGGTTTGTTTAATGCCAAACTCGTCAATATTCCAGCTATATGGCGGCGGTCTGTAAATAATCGAGTCTGGACCAGACAATCCAGAGAACTTCATGATGAGCATCGACTTACGCAATTGGGAACCGATGACATGTGTCAACTAAGTCAGCGAGCCTGGCGACCCGATCCCGTTAGTCGCCTCTTACGACAAGCATGGGGTTACTGAAGGCTCATTCTAACCCGGACCTCCACGGGTGTAGTAGTAGTGGTGGTGGTGGTAGTATATAACTAGGCTATTATGATCCACAGACACAGACGAACAAAACACGTAACCGATGATAATGATAATGAAAATGTGAAAGCATGCACCCTTCACCAAATCTACATGTTCTAATTTTGAATATATGAAATGTTTCTCGGTTGAATTTAGATGAGGCATCATGAGACATGACATTACAAAAATCAAGTGAAGCGTCCATGTTGTAGAATTAGCAAGAATATTAGTCCAAAACAACCCAACACAAAAGGTATGGATATAACAATGGCATTTCGAAATAGGAAATGAGGGAATGAACAATCATGCCTCCTGAAATGGTCAGATTTGAATGAAAACCTTTTGAAAATAGGCTAACAAATAAAGATCCAAGCGTGTTGCCATAAAGTATTCACGGCAAACAAGTATAAGCTTATATTCCAACAATAAAAGTAAAGATGATGCACAATTTATAACAACATGTTATGCGTTTACTTATTTTCAAAAATGCACAGATGCATATGCTTAATATAGATATGCTGGAATTTTGGGCCATCTACTTGTAGTGTTTATCTGATGTATTCTAAAACAATCTACATTTGCTTTCATATAGAAGGAACGATAGTGATTATGTTGTCCTTTTAAGTCAAATACAAGCTGGCAGTATATCATTTGCAATGTGATTGACAGCCGATAATTTCTATGAGGTTTAAACTAACCTGTAATTCAACCGAGAAACATATGCAATGCCTGCAGGCCACTTGGACGACTATAATATCACTATATATACTGGACAGCTTTAGAAGACGCCTTGATTTACCTAATAAAATCTTTCTTCTGTTTCTCTCCTCCTTTGCACCATACTTCAAAAGAAAATGTCTTAACATCATAACACTTCAAGTATGTATTCTTTGTGGATTAAACGTTCAGTTATATTCTTTAAACGAAATAGAATTGTGATTGAGAAATGTTTTGGTAAAAATGTTAAAAATCGATTTGTCTTTGGTT
Source organism: Haliotis laevigata (assembly GCA_008038995.1). NCBI lineage: Eukaryota > Metazoa > Mollusca > Gastropoda > Lepetellida > Haliotidae > Haliotis > Haliotis laevigata. The sequence goes on from VKKT01000020.1 coordinate 125,819, forward strand.
TAGTTTCTTACAAAATTATTACAAATCTCAATTCACTGAAAGGGATAATATGTGAGCGAATTTTCTGCAACTGTTTAAACAATACCATTCCCCAGGAATCGAAAAGATTAGGGTCTATCACATTTTGTTATGAATATCATATAATGTTGCAAAAACAATTAACAACACGTCAGTAAATAATGAAAGCAGAACATGAAAAGCAGTTTCACATTAACAGCTGACGCAATAGACATCTCACATTTTCAAGTATATTATAGAAGTCGCCTTATGTAGGAGTTCATACAGATATACACGGGCTAAAGTAAAGAGAAACATATGAGGTACAGGTAACATTCCAGCCATGCATGAACGCGGAATGCAATAACAGAATGCCAACATAGCTTGCAGTGCATAAAATATTGAGAACAGTTGTTATCTTGCGTGCACTTCACCCAATCATGATATATTTCTTTATCAGTATTATCATTTCATCTTTTTCACCCAAACGCTATGTAAATAATGGGCTTTTGCTCTCAACTGTGAAATTAAGCATCCTCGATTGAATTTATGCCATATTTTAAAAAGCTCTTGGTTACGAACGCGAACAGACTAACTCATGTGTGTATCTGTCAAGAATGCAGGAATTGAAAAGGTTTAGTTCTTGATTGTATGTCCTCCCATTTTTCATAATGAAGAAATGTTCTATCAATCGCTTTGCACATACCTTTCTGGGCAAAAGTATCTGACGCTTCTTGGACAAACAGACGCACATATTACCTGACCAAACTTGGCAGTATAGGCGTTGCATCATCGTCAATATTTCACAGGTATGCAAGCAATACGTCCTTTAAATCCCAGTGATCAAATACAGATGCGTTGGAATGTACACCACTCACTTAACCAACAAAGTAAGACAAGGCCATGCTCCAGTAAACAGAAAAACCTTCGACAGCTTGGACCAATGAGCAATGATCACAAAAACGAGAATATTGAGCCTCAATCTTGTGGCAAACTACTATTCCCACTCCTTAGTGTATGGCAAAGGTTGGGTTGCCACTAGAATTCATACATCGGTTGGGCTCATTTGACTTCTTTGGGGCCAGTGGGAAGCCTAATGGTTACAGCGTCCGCTCGTCACTCAGGAGACCCGGTTGGTATTCGTATGTGTGCAGCCAATTTCTTGTGTCCCCCGCCGTGATATTGCTGGCATATTGCTAAAAGCGGTGTAAGCCCATACTCACTCACTAGACTTCTGTGAGTTAAACACGGCCTTATATCTTCAGCTCACTAACGTAAGAAACGCGTCATTTCTACACAATGTATATCAACGGTATGTACGAGTACAGCAGGAACGTAGTGTATACAAAACACGTGACGTATTGACAATGGAGATGCATCACCGATCTGTGAGTGCACCTGCATATCCAGACTGGTAACCATGGCATGTAGTTTACAACAACAGACTGCAGCTTTTGTGCTGAGGCGGTGCAAATACCTACCCTTCTTAAAGTTGTCGTTGAAGCCGGCGTAGATCATGGGGTTGATCGCGCTGTTGACGTGAGCCAGATATCGGGAAAAATACTCCAGTTTGGGATACCATGGCCCGAGCTGAAAGAGACCAAAAAACTGACCAGTGTACATTCCTAACCAGATACATGTATGTTTGTTGCAAAACATAATGTTCCAAAGGCGCCGGACAAGCATTTATGTGTCTCTTTACAAAATGACAAGTTTGGTCTTGCTTGGGAAAACATTGTTTGACACAAAGACCAACAGAAGATTGAGCTGGCATCCATAACATACTGGTATCAACCAGTTCATCTGTGAAGGAAAACCAAATTCTATGGATAATCATCTTCTGTATTGCCATGAGTGCAGTTTATCTGTTTCACCTAAAGATTTGGTACCGTATTCGTAGTTTTTAGGATATGTCGAGCCTGAACCAAGCTGCTACCATATGAATAAGCACACTATAATTCTAACAGATAAAGCTGTGTGAATAATATGTATGGCTGTTATTGCTAGAACGGGTTATCGTACGTAGTTCTTACTACGTATCACATTCTTGTTTTGTCAGTACAACACCAGTGTTTATGATGTCACTAAAGTGGTAATCTTCTATTTGGACATCCTAACATAGTTTGGTTGGTTTGTTTAACTCCGCAGTCAGCAATATTTCAACTGTATGGCGGTAGCTGAACCAGATATACGTCGTCCACCTGGACACTGTAATCTTTACGCGTTCAACATGTCTGTATGTTAATGTACGTCACTACGTTCTGTTATAGATAACGACAGCCTCTCCATCAGCATGCATAACAGCCTACACCTTTCAAGAGCAGTACTTTCAATTTGTTGTTTGTTTGTTGTTTAATGCCACACTCGGCAGTCTATAAATGATCGAGTCTGGACCAGACAATCCATTGATCTTTAGCATGAGCATCGATCTACGCAATTGGGGTACGATGGCATGTGTCAACCAAGTCAGCGTTACCAGCGTAATATTCTGGAAACGTCTTTGCCTAAGAAATCTCGCGTAATGTCCCAACAGGAGTCTCCAAATAAATGATAATAATTTTCATATCAAACTTGCGCCAAATTCACACCCAAAATCATAACCCAAGCACTAAATTATTACCCCGGTCAATGAATCAGTGTGCACTTTGCTTCTTGAGGAGTATAAATCTGCCTGCAACATACTCCACACAAAATATAACAAAACAATAACGATAAACTAAAAAGATAAAAAAAATTAAAAAACTACAAACATAAAATCTGAATGAATCTACGAACATGCTCCTACATAATACTCCGCGATCAACGTTGTTCAACCTCGGCTGATTTGTGACCTGTGTGTGAATTGCACTTGACCGCGATGCACAACGAACGCAATCTCTAAAAGTCATTAAAGGCAAAGAAATGAAATCCGACTTGTATCGATGTATCTGGCAGTTCTATTTTCTCATATTGATTGTACTGTTAAATCAATGAACTACAGTTTAAACAGAATAATTATTGTTTTACGCAGCTTTAAGCCTTATTCCAGCAATAGCAAGGCAGGCGACACCCCGAAAAAGCTTCGGGTGTCCGGAACAGAACCCGACCTTTTGGTGCCGGGAGAGGACCCTTTAACCACCTGACTCCTTCACCACTCTTTAGAGGGAAGAGTACAAGGTAAGTATATGTCCATTTTTGGAATTGCAATTACAGGTATTTTCAATATGGCATATTAATTTCTTTGAGTGGCAATTTAGAAGTTTGGACGTACAATATTGACAACGGTACAAGAATCTGTATAGAAACACTCACGTAATCAAAGAAGTTGTCATCCTTCAAGTTTGTTCAATAATGGCGTACAATGTAATGTTCGTTTAGAGGATTGTTAATGATGCAATAACTTAAATAATAGTATTTTTCCCATTGACTCAAATGAATTCCGTTTCGTTTTCAGGAAGGAGGAGGACATCGTTAACAGGGAGGACGTCTACATGTATTAGACAGGCTTTCCTTTCCGTGCAATGTACAGTAATTAAGAGTCTCAGTGAATGAGACTGGGGAGACTGCACTAAGAACGAGGTCGGCGTTATGTCCCCTGGTGTTCCTAATTAGACTCGACTGTGGTTTGGCTGAGACAGCTGGCTTTAGCAGAGAAGAGCCTAACACGCATCTTTAGGAACGTTTGTTAACTACAATGCGTTCAGTCTAAAAGGAACACTTGATCTGTTAACTGCGAGCATATTTCTCAGAAACAGACATGTCGTAAAACACAGCCATTTTTTACCTCTAGTGCGTTTTAAAATGTTAGTCTTTTCAAAGTGAGGGAATTTGGGCAAAAGGCGCATTCATCAGTGTTTCTGTAATGACGCGGTGCGCGGGGGGTATCTGGGATTTGTATACTTGGCTATGGGACCCTGATAGCTGTTAACAACAGCGCTGGCCACTGAACCACAGTCCCCGAGCGTCCGATATTGAACAAACATTGACTACTACTGCAGCAGAAATCACCGCAAACAAGAGTAACTGTCAGTTACTTCTGCGTACGTTTTGCTTTAAGATAATCATTACGACTGCTTGTCAGAGATAACTGCTTACTCCACTGAAGAAATGGCTCGGAACGCGGTTCGTGCCAACCAAGCTGTCATGCCGGTGTGTTTATGTGTATATTTTCACCACTGAAAGTGGTTACAGGCTTGTTGTATGGTCCCTATTGCCACGGTAAATCATGCCACACGAGGTGGCACTGGTACACAAGTCTTCCTTGGAGGCTCACAGTAACCTTCAACTGACTGTCTAGACTTGCACAAGTTTCTAAGGTAATTATTAATAGGTTACATGATAATTTCTAAAACATATTGATAAATAGAACCGTTTGTATTTGCATCAATTTAGACATATACAGTAAGATCTCGTTTAATCGGAAATTACTCATCCAAGTGAAAAGTCTGAAAATGAAAACATCCGGAAAGTGAAAACCTGTCAGTTAAATCGACACAGTGACATTATTAATGATAACTATAATTGTGAGTGTCTTGTGTCCCGTACAGGCGTGAACATTTCCCTGTCTGTTCCTATCCGAGAGACGGGTTTTCCCGACCAACGGAGTTCGTCCTGATGGGCTTTCTCTGAATATACTCGTACATGTAGTGGAACTGGTGAAGCAGATGTATGCTTTTAGGAATGATCGTCGTGAGAAGTTGTATCACGTAGATGTTCATTACAGATAAGGTAATTACCGTGGAGAGTTTGTCTGCTCTGTACTCAGAGTACATCAGGATGCCCACAAGTGGCCCCCAGCAGATGATGAATGACGCCAACAGCAGTACCAGCATCAAGATGATCTAAAAGACAAAGGGAAACTTTTAATACACAAGTAAAACCAACAAAGTCCTTTCCCAATATCATAACACCGATCCTTGTACGATTCAGGCTGATCATGGATTGGTGATTCATAAAACATAGTGATGATACCAATTAACATCCGGTGTTCTGGGTAAGTGGTAATGTCGTCTTAGGTGTATTTTAAATATATCCAAACAAATCAATATGAATTAAAGTGGAAATGAAAAAAATATGAATGACTATTAAAGAGTGACTAAATGTGAGCACCATATTGTCTAACCCCAATGGCATCACGTGTCATGAAAATATGTAAAGGCAAGTCAATCGTTCACCAGAAAATGAAAAGACAAAACAAAAAACAGGAAAACATATGGCACATGTCGATATAGAAAAATTTATCATGTTGGTCACTGACACGTCAATTGGAAAGAGCCATCATAAAGGGTTTTTTTTAATGTTTTTAATTTTTCAGACTTTGAATGCGTAAACTTCGTAAAGAGAGCATTTTCGATTGAAGCTCAACAGTTTTGATATGTGGAAACAAAAGCTCGAAGGGCTGGAACACATTTTGCTCGACATGAAGGGGCAGTTGATTATTTTCTAAAGATGAAGTCACCCTAGTCTGTCATACAGATCCTGAAAACTATGTATCGAAGAAAGACCATGCAAGTCTGGAACATGAGGCAAGTGTAAATCACCAGAGTTTCCGCCCCCGTTTCTCCAATACGGTAAGTAATACGTTTAGAGGACAAATATTTAGATTGTTCTCAATATTTTAATATGCCATTTGATGTGAAAAGCTGTAAAAACTTCCAAACATTTAAGCAAATATTGCCAGCTTCCAAATACTGCCATTCCAGCCTCTCAGCATCTGAATCTCTCGCTGAGTGAAGCAATTACCCCCAATGAAACTACCAATAGCTGTTCCCCACAAACACTTGACCATTCAACTCAGGACTCAGAGGAACATTCAGGGTTATACTGTTTATTTAAGTCTGTGTGCATTTTCGAGTGGGTCTTCTCGGTTTTAAGCGTTGAATAAACATAACATTTGGGTTTTTTCCATGTATGGTCCATGGGTCATTCATTATCTAAAGCCAATGTATTTGGTTGCGGCACTCAATCTCTTGCAGAGGTTTTCACGAACGCTAAGCACTATAGTTGTGAGACATCAGCTAAACAGATGTCCAAATTCATCCCATTAGCAGAACTATTTTTACGGACATGCTCTAGACTGGTTTTGCTTTACGTCGAATTTACGACAGACAAAGACAGTTTCTTGTCGCGATTTAGTGTGATCTACTGCAGCTCACGAGTATGTTGGCCCTGTCCGTCTATTCAACGTTCCATTTGATTGTATAGGGTTCTATAAAAATGTCGACGTTGCAATTGGTACTTACTCTTCTTTTATGAAAACAGAAAACGGAGAAATCATGCAGTCAACTGTAGGAGGTAATGCATTGTAAGTGTGATGTAGCATTCTAATTATATAATTTTGAATATGAATATGCAATGTCTAATCTAGTCACGCAGTTTGAAATGATTAACTACCGAAAGGCCGACCCGTATCTTACAAGTAGGAAATGAATTGAAGTGATTTCAATGCCAGTCTGGGAGTCGATAAATTCCCACTGCCCTTAGTAGTTTCCGAGATCGCAGATTGTAGAAGTGGAACGTCTTGCTGCTAGCACAACGACTGTGGTGCAGAAGACACAGCATCCACCTAGGGAGAGGAAGGTCGGTAGTTCGATTCCCTGGCCGCGTCATGATATGGTACTTGCTACCCTATTGGTGCTCGGAATTAAGGGCATAACACATGTTCTGCTCGGTTCGGAGTCAAATACTTTGTAAATGCGAAAGTGTGATATGTCTGAGAGGGTTATCCATGTTAAACTGCGGTACAGTATTTGTTACTCAATAGCTCAAGTTCAATAGCTCTAGAACACTATATCCTGGAAGAGAGACATGAACATCTAGTCTCGGGAATAAGTGAGTGACTTTAGTTTCACGCCGCACTCAGCAATATTCCAGGCCTATGGTGGCGGTCTGTAAATAAACGAGTTTGGACCAGACAGACAATCCAGTGATCCAGCATAAGCATTGATCTGCGCATGTGTCAGCGAGCCTGACCACCTGATCCCGTTATAGATATTATAGATTTATATGTGCTGTACTGGATATATATGATTCAGGATACGTATTACATGGAACGGCTACATGGAACAGTGCGAGCATCCAAACACACTTACGTGCATATATATATATATATATATATATGTACATTGTTCTTGAACTGGACGTTAAACCCCATTTCCCTATTCTGAAACTGGAGCATTCACATTACAGCAAGGGGATACATGAGGCCATGTGACAGGGCTCATATACTTTTAGGACTTGCAAAGGTCCAGATGCCCAATGGATAATTGAAAGACTGATGAAAAAGAATGTTCGGGCTTATTTTTGACTGGTGCGGGAAGGTTAACATCGCTATTGGCTATATAGCGTGGTAACATCAGTGTGGAATTGCGTCATAAATAATATAAATGTTTGGAATCGAACCCGAACTTTCGACGAGATGAAAGAACACTTTAACCACTTAGCTACTCAACGCCAAATTTCTGTGAAGAACTGGAACAGGTTACAGGCAATAGTTTCTAAACATGAACTGTAAACCCTATGTCGATCACACGAATGGCCAACTCTAATTGATCTTTGCAATAAAAGAATATAGATATGAATCGTCCCCATTCGCTTTGCAAAAACATGTAAGCTATGACTTGTACTCAGTTACAGAATTACAATGGGTTTTATCCCGCTTTCCCGTGGTTTATGCTTGACACGTTCTCACTGAACACAATCTGATGAAACCAATTCCAGGAAGACATCGCTTATTTCATCTAAGCCCGAAATGAAAAAAATAATCCAGGCATTACCTGCCAATTTGACAGTCGCATTAAAGGCAGCTTAACTACAATGACGGGTACACATGTGCATATTAGTGCAGGATCCAAAGAAAAACATATTGGATATTTATAAGAAACATACAGGAAAAGATGTTGCTTCGACAAAGCGTTTACGTTTCCTTTTTGTTTGGCTTAGTTATTCGCAAATCTTTACAGACCAATACATAACACGACTTTTTGGAATGGAAGTACATGTCACTTTTCTGTCACTGATAATGGATTTTCCAAAAATGTTTGTCTTCCATAAAGCATCACTGAGCTGACAAAACAGCCTCTTGCAGTTCTATTAACGACGGAATTGCAAATGTTATTGGAGAATTCGAAAATAATACTGGTGTCATGCGACAGATGGCCTGCAAACATGATAGCTACGTGGAAGAAGATGTGGTTGTTTGTGTTGATGATGGGGGTTAATTAAGTGAAGGTAAAAAACGCCCAAAAGATCTGGGATGATATTTGGTTTCACCACACGACGCAGCTCGTTGTGATGCCGGAGCTGATGAAAGATCAGTTGCCCGAAGCGCTTTATTAGACCGACTTAAGTGAAGATTGGATGGCAGGTCTTGTTACGTCATTGTTGGTCGTTGCTGGTGTTATCAATCTCTACTTTGTCTAGCCCAGACTTAACCCGTGAAGATACGTGTTAGAACTGATCTTCAGCAACCCATGCATGTCGTGAGAGGCGACTAACGGATGGTCAGGCTCGCTGACTTGGTTGACACATCCCAATTATGTATATCGATGATCATACTGTTGATCACCAGATTGTCTGGTCCAGACTCAATTATTTACAGTCCACCTCCATATAGCTGGAATATTGCTGGGTGCAAACTAAACTAAACTAACTCACCCACTCACTCAAGCCCAGACTTTGGTATTTACTGGTCGTTGTTAACACATGTGATCACGCAAAAATAGTGTATGACAATTAGGGCTGCACAATATAACCGGTATTTACCGGTTCTGACATACGTATTGCGATACGCTGAGCGAAAACTGGTATTTTGACATGCATTCGGAAAACTTCGTAACGCTCGGGAATTCCGTTTTTCCCACCAGAAGTCATGCGTTTGTTGTAAAATGACGACCCCCAACAGCGAACAATTTATTGTAGTGCCACATACAAGGGAAAAGGCTTCAGTATGGCAGCATTTTGGTTGAAAAAGTTCACGGTAGATGAAACTATTGATAAGAATAGCGCGGTATGTAAGATATGCAATGGTAAAGTGAAATTCTAAGGCGGGACAATTAAAAGTCTTTATTAAAGTTTAATCAGGCATAGAGATTTTGTTGTGGGTTGTTTTATAAATCAAACATTAACTCGATTATAAGTAATTTGTCAAGGAAAACTCCTTGCAATTTATTGCAATACATCTCGCAATATATGCTTTCGCATCGCAATATATCGCAATATGAAAATTCCCTGCAATACCCACCCCCAATGACAATCTAAATGTTCGGTGGCAGCGGTAACCATGTTGTCAAATCGCAGTGCTGAGGTGCAATCCTTGGACACAACAGAAACATATCATCGTGGGTTCGAATGCCGCCTCACGCCAAGTATGATTCAAGGTTTTTCATCACCATATCCGTGTTCGTGGGTTTCCCTAAAGTGGTTAACGACTCATTAACCCGATAGGTCGTGATATAACTGGAATACGGTCCAAAGCAGCATTAAACCCAATTCACTCACACAATGCTGCAATCAAAGATATATAATTCCAACCACAAACGGATGCAAATACAGATTGAAATTCTTGAATTGCATCGTAAGACTTTTAATGAACCGATTTCTGAATGATACTTGCGCTTTGATTGTAGCTGAACTAAATTGCAAGTCATCTCTCTTCCTCTGCAGTATATATAGTTAAGACAATATGTCTACAGAAGCTATCTTATATAAGCTTTCCTCTACACTGATTACCACCATATCGACTGATGATTACGTTTGGTAGCATAATCAGTGATTCAGTACATTTTATAATGTTACGAGGGCTCCGTAAAAATTATATTAAACAGCATAACGATCGGGAAAATGCCGAGGTTCCTATTACACCGACTGATCCTGACACTTTATTATCATGAGCTCGTTAAAACATTATTCCTGGTTGATGATTTCATGTTAAGATTTTATGTCAAAACTACAAATGTTTTGGTCCGACTGTCAATACATGGTTCTTAATGCCGTCCCATAAAATCATTAAACTCGCTCAAAGACTAACCAAATGAAATAATTGTCACCCTGAAACAACTTTGTGTAGCATAACCTAATTATAAAGATATTGGTGCGAACAAACGCAGCGTGCAATGAAGGTCAAATGAGTGATAACACGCGTAAAAGATCATGGCGTGCAGAAATAATAATGATTAAATCCACGATTGATTATTGAACAGGGCTATTTAGAGCTGTTTGATCAGGGTTTGGCAGTTGCCACTTTTGCCGTTTCTAAAACTGACGAATCAGTAAGGAAAACGATGCAACTTCCCTGTTTGACTTGCAACGTATGATCCCGTGTTTCCTTAGCAATTCACTTGCCTTTGCATGTGTTTGTGAAGCGTGTCACCGTGATTTATATACGTATGATACAGAAGAGGTCATACAACGTACTCCCCTCTCAGCAGAGATTTCGACAGTTGCATGTTCGAAGTACACAAACTACAAATCATTACCTGACTGCCGATCCTTACATGATCTGAAACCACGTGATCAACCTCAATGACGACGTAAATGCAAACAACATTGATATTTCTTGAAATGCATTGTTTGCAGGTTTTGACTTTGAGATTTCACTCTTACCAAAAATTCCTTTTCCTCATACTTTGTTTTCGCCGTATAAGTATTTGCAGCATCTTAAGTAATTATCATGATATTTCTTCTTTTTTTAAATATAATTTTATTTCTTTTCACCGGTACATGTTTTACAGCAAATGTTTTACACATAGTATCTTATCAAAATGGGTATGACAATTCAGTAGCTGACGGTTATGGCTTTTACAGGAGATGTATTGTTCAGGTAAATAGGCAATGACATATTGACCAGTATTTCGTGAATTTGGTGTAATCACAAGTTAAGGATTAGGTATATTTGTCTATATGCTATGCATTGGTTATATCTCTTTTGATATATTGGAAATGTGGTGGTCGTTTAGTAAGTTTGCTT
>VKKT01000020.1:163911-175501 GCA_008038995.1 Haliotis laevigata
AACATCGTCGGAACAGATGTGGACGGGATAGTCATGCATGCTGACATTATATAATATAACATTATGCATGTCTATCAGAACTAGCCACAGTGAGTGAGTCAGTATGGTTTTACGCCGCTTTTAGCAATATGCCAGCAATACTATGGCGGGGACACCAGAAATGGGCTTCACACATTGTACCCATGTGGGAAATCGAACTCGGGACTTCATCTTGGCAAGCAGACGCTTTTATCTCTTGGGACTCAATATTTCGGGGTCAATCTTATTGATTCTGTTTATAACAGAGTTGTGATTAACTTCATGCATTCATTGTTTTTCTATGAACTCGTGGAGTCTGCAACACTTGGAGTGTCTCCGGAAGATAGTATGAATGAAGCGTACAGACGTCAGGGTGCAGCTGCCAATTGCTTCAGACTAGCAAACTATGAAACAGCCAATAATAAACCCAAATGTTGACCATCGACCCCATTCAGGGCGTCCGAGGTCAACTGGAGCGATTGATCGTAAAGCAGGTTCTACGATATCGAGCTCGAACGGTGAATCAAACTGCTACATTAGGGACCGTACATAATTTATGGCTGGGGGGTGGGATGGGGGTGATGATGATTTTTATGGAGAAGCATGTACAATATGAATGAACACCCCTAAGATTTATGTACAAAGTAAGGGACCCCCTCCGGCGTGTCATGTACAAAATCAATGACCCCCTACTTCCCATAATTTTTAAGCATAATTTTTTATACATCAGTATATAAACAAATCAAAACGATTCCAGTAGATTTCTTTCTATACACCTTTTGCACGATAATATTTCCCCTGAACTATCTCTGTGTCTGTTTCCTGTTATTGGTTGTGAAGAATATTTTTATTGTAAATATCTTTGGAGAGGGGTTCTTTAAGCACGAATCGTCAATGCCAGCCTCCAGCGATACCACATGCACAGAGTGAATTGTCCACGTAGGAGCAACGCCTTCCTACGTCCATTGAACACGTCCAATGTCAACGTGTCAGCATCATAGGCCACCGACCATGTTGGCTGAATTTGGCCAGGCGCTGCAAGAGGCGCTGGACAGACTCCCTCAAATCGCTCGTCGGGTGAACATATGTCTGACAAATCGAAGCGGTATTACACTGTGCTGATTCAACAACTTTGAAATTTCCTATCCTGCCCTTTTCGTTCCTCAAACTCGCGACAACATTTACTGTCATATCCCACTGCCGATCACAACGTGTTCCCAATATCTTTTCAACATCCTACTACTTATAGAAAGTAGTATGTGTGACAATTTGGGGATTTTCTGGTCCGATTCCTGAGTATCAACGCTTTTAAAAACAGTGGAATTGTCAATACACAACAACTGCTAATTACACAAAGGTTACTTCTAGTTGTGTATTGACAATTCAACTTTCAACTCTATTATTTAGCATGAATTTTCATCATTATGTAATTAACTCTTCAAACTCACTTATACAGTACTCTCCCTAGTGTTCTGTGATGTCACTTGCATTGTGACGTCATAACCCAGTTATGACGTCATAGTGACGACGTCATAGTTCTAACTGCCAGTTCACCTGATCAAGGGACCTGGAATGGTCTCGAAACGTCGTGAGAGAAATTATATAGAAGTTTAATCCATAAAAATATCTTGAACATATATATACTTCATGTAAATACTACACATACCTTTGTAAAAAACACTCTGTGGCTTCTTGTACATACTATACATGTATATACCTCTGTAACTGTTGACTGTCATTCACCTGATGAAGGGGCAAGTATTAGCCAAGAAACGTCGTGTGTAAATGATAAAGAAGCTGCACATCCATATCAAGTGTCTTGTATTACCCTACCAACTCCTAAATGCCTATCAAACATCTGATCATATATATGCAACTCAACCGAACTGAAACTAGGCGTGAATTTTGTACTAATGCCCATGGATAACTTACATACATGGTTTTAGCATATGTACGCATGAAGTCTGCTAGCTCTTATGTTCTATTTGATCGAGTGTACATAACTGAGGACACCGGAATTCCACATTGCATGGGACATATTGGCTAAATAGTCAGTAAAGGATTTGACGTCAATGTTAATAGTAAACCATCAAAATTGACAAATCCGTTTAATTCAAATTAGAAAACTTCAACATGTAAAGCAAAAGACATCAATAGGGCTATAATAGCTAGCATTAAAACCATGCGTTATTAACACAAAAAATAATTCAACTGACAAATATTCATTTTAGAAGCCATTACCTAATAAGCTATTTAAAAACAATTGACCGCCTACACACATTCGTTGCTTGATAACATGAGTTACATGCAAGGCAAGACCGTAACCATCAAGAAAAACTTTCTTCACGGGGAGCTTTTCATCCCAGAGCAGCATTATATGACAAACAGACAACAGGTTACAACCATACCAATCAGTCTGACAAAAAACACAATATTTTATGAACCTAATAATTAAGTCTGCAAATTCAAGACGTCGAATCTGGCAATATGATATATCTGCTCCGTTTAGCCGAACAAGCGTGGTTTATGGCAAGCTAATATTAACGTTTCGCTGGTTGAAGTGAATTCCAAAAGACACCATTAGCGTTTTATCTCCTTTCAGATCCCAGTCTCGGGAGATCAAAGATGATGGCATTATAATTTTCAGAGGTGCAGTCGATTGTGGTACGCGCGGTGCCTCCCTAAGGTCAACTCTCCAGTAGAATCTACGAGCAATGACAAACATAATGCAGAGAATGTTACTCTTGAGACTTGTCACACAGAGAAACAAACAAATAAGGTTAAATCAACTTTCTCCCCACAAAGGCCTAAAGCAAGAAAACATGTAGTCGATCAGAATAAAGCGACTGACGTTCTAAAGGCGAGCCTTCATTGCGTCAGATCTTCCTTGACTCTTACCATAATGGGCGAGAGGATTAAAAAACAACAAAATGAAAGCTTTGTCAGCAGTGCAGAATGTCTTCAGGAGAAGTGTTTTTTCAGAGTCTTTAAAAGTCATTTCAATCTCATTAGAATGTAGAGCAAATTAAATGTAGCATATATCACAACCTGAGGTCATATTAAAGTGAGCTAGCTTATACTGCATAGGATCCTCAACATAAAGAAACCATCAGGGCAAAGTTGATGAATGTTACATTGTCGTTATCATTGTCGTAATTGCTACAATAATTGCTCTTTTATGAATTTGTACTACCACTCTATTTTGTACTATTTTGTAGCGATACCTTTGTATTGATTTGTGAGTGAGTGAGTTAAAGTTTATAGTCACAGCGGCAGTATTTCAGCCATATCGTGACTTAAAGTAGTTATATGTTCATGATAAATGCGAACGTTTTAAAAACCTGTCGACGAAGGACAGTAAAACCAACTAGTATATCACAGTAATAAGAAATACAATTAGCATATATCTCTAAAATAGGATTTCAAATTAGGACAATATAATATATAAGGGCTGAGAATCGCCAACAACTAAAGGTAGATCACCTTCCTAGGGACCAAGGGGACTTACAGTACTTTGGTTACCTGCATGGACCCTAGCTGGATTTATACCATCCCTTAGGCCATTGGCGATTGATTTGTGAATTTAGTAAATGTTAGAATACAGTTACAGCACATTTGTTGTTTGTTTATTGGTTTCACATCCAGTTCTTTTACTGATCCTGGTTAATGTTTTCTAGTTTCAACTTGAGAATCAATACGTAACAATATTAATATCTAATGTAAGCTGAGCTATAAGTTACCACTGGCGTTTTTGAGCCTGAAATTTAATATGACAGCTACAGACTAGTCCAGTACTGCAAGGGATTAGTTAGACTCTAAGTAGGCAAGCCTCTCTCATCTCACATTTCATCAAAATACGTAGAAAATGAAACACTTATAAAAATGAACATATATAAAGCGTCAATATCCACGCACTTATGCATGCTCAAAGCCATTATTACTAACACTATTACCTGGTTACTCCAAGGTGCTTGTGAGGCGCTAGAAGCTTATCAGTTATATGATGTATCCCACCCGGTACCCATTCACTGCTCATGATTTTTAAACATATATTTTGGAAGCTTGACCACTGATTCATACACTCTATCTTCACGTTCTTGGTTCTTGAAACACCTGGGTTTCTCTCAAGTGGCTTGGGTTTAACCATTGAAGCACAGAAGTATCGGAGATGTTTATTCAACGGCTGTTATTTTAGTCAGCTGCGTCCGGATTACAAAGCATTGTTCTCAGAGCAAGTTGCTTGTCGGAACTATTAGTTTAGTCCGTAATCCGTAATTGAGAGAGTCCAGGTTATAAAGCAAGCTTTAATAATAAATTTTTAAGTTAAAAACAATTTTGATGGGACTCAGATAGTAGTCCGGATTACGAAGAGTCCGGATTAGACAGATTTCACTGTAGTATTATCGCTGTGTTGCTGTTATTACTGCTATTCTGGCATATCCTGCCAATCGAATTTAGTGCCATTGCATTTCTGTACTTCCACTCTATTCGTGTATTAGTAATTCGTGTTGATTTGTTAATTTTAAAATGCAATGGTATTACATTTGTTTGTATCTCCCTGGATACATGTACGTTTTCATATTAATTTCTGGGTTAACTTATTGTTTCAGTTAAGATGTACGGGTAACGAACTCCAGACACTTAAAAGGGGTCTTGACTTACCTTAATGAGAGCAATCTCTATGAGCTTAACTACTGTGTGAGAGGTATTTCATAAATACTACTAGACTGAGTCTGCAGGGAGCGTTGGAAGGCACGAATATTCACTCCAGGAACTTGGTGGGTGGCATACATTCATGAGAGCTCTGTTCTGACAAGTGAGTATGTTTGGTTTGAACGTATGGTGCCGGCTTGGTGTGAATGGTAAGCCTGGGTTACAACTGATCTTCAGTAACCCATGCTTATCGTAAGGGGCGACTAACGGGTTCGGGTGGTCAGGGTCGCTGACTTGCTTAACGCATGTATCCCAATTGCGTAGATCGATGCTCATGCCCATCCTCATCACTGGATTGTTTGGTCCAGACTGAATTAACAACAAACCGCCGCCATATAGCTGGAATATTGCTAAGTGCGGTATGAAACTAAACTCACTCACTTACCGAATGGTAAGCCCAAAGTGATGTAGGTCTCTGGCATTTACCACTTTGGTGAAACACACATGGGAGAGGACAAACATGACCAAACCAATGACCAGTGGTCTCTGGAACGACCAAGGAACGTGGTCACGGACGACTGGGTCATCATACCTACGTGTTCTTAAACATCTTAGCATTTAGATAATATATCTGATGTAACCATTCAACCAATTTGTACAAAAAGTTATTGAGTCGAGAGCATGAGGAACACATAAAACCGTAATAAATATCCCCTCACAGCATTATTTGTGAGAGAAGCGTATGATCATGTTACGCATATCCACATCCAAATATCAGTTGATCGGTAGATCAGTATAATCCCGAGCCAGTATAAATGGACTTCCAGATAAAGCGCATAAAACCTGCCATCATTCATTTTGATACTATAGTTTTTATTAAGATGCCAGTCTCCTTGGTGATGAGATAAAAATTCATTTCTCCGACTCAGGGTCATTCCACTGTATGACTTTATGTTTGTGCGCTGACAATTAAAGCCGTGTGTTACGCAATGATAGCAATGTAATGCGACAGGAAAATAGATGTCTACCTATATACATAGGAAATGACAAAGTATCAGAATGATCTTTTCCCGACTCAGGAATATTCCACTATATGACTTTATGTTTGTGCGCTGAAAATGAAGGTGATAGGTTACGCAATGATAGCAATGTAATACGACAGGAAAATAGATGTCTACCTATATGCATAGGAAATGGCAGGGAATCAGAATTATCTTTTGCCGCTGTCACATACGATTACCCTTCGGTTTGATCTATAGTGTTAACGCACTGGCAATCAGCTCCGTTACTCACGATCCAGTAGCATTGATGACCTAAGGTCGGGACAGTGTTTACTGTGCAATGGTTGCAACAAGTGGCGATTATTACGGTTCATCTCTCGCTTCTAGACCAAATCAAAGTAATACCCCAAGGGGAAGTCCCACGTGTAGTAAACCCACCAGAAATCATTCGAACAGGAACCATTTTAATTTGCCTCTGACACATTCATTGCAAAGGCTATGGGCTTTAAGGTTATGTGCTTCCAAGGCTCCATTGAGAGGCTGGGGAAATTATGACTCCCTTACTACAATACCAGATTATTAAAGCGAGCGGGTTTCTTCATTTCACCATCCAAACTACAGCGATTATTACAGCTCTGTTGACGAATCATTACTGTAACTCAAGAATGTTTAGAAACTCCTATAGAAGCAGACCATAACTATATTAAGTATGACCATATATTTTCCGATAAACGAACCCAACGCAAACATGTGAGAAGAATGAAAACTGATGAGACAGAAGCATTCTCGTCAAGGCGCTGTCTTTGTGCACAAAAATCTTGTAGAATTATATAAATCGAATCTCGAACCTGCAGCGCCGATTGAACGTTGTTTGCAATATGCGCTACGTCAACGACAGCATGGTATCTGTAGCATGAGCAAACAGATATCGATGTCTTAGAAACAATCCTACTTCCTCTGTCAGCGATGTTTACTGGTTTGGTAAAACTCATGAGCAATGGTGATCATGATCATGATCAGGTTGAATCAAACGGTTACCAATAATCATATTATTCTGGCACGTCCAAATGACGTGGCTCGGTACTGTTGTAAGCCTTTCTGTTGTAAGCCTAGTTATGTTACCATATGGAGCTTTAACAGATTTAATGTTATCCCTACGTTAGACCTGAGGCGTCACTCTTTCTATTGTAAGCCCAGTAACGTCAACATAGGAAGCTATTGCTGCTTCATCGTTCTCTCTCTCTCTCTGTCGCTCTCTCTCTCTCTCTGTCGCTCTCTCTCTCTCTCTCTATCGCTCTCTCTCTCTCTCTGTCGCTCTCTCTCTCTCACTCCAACATAAGAAAAGACATAATGGATCCTAGTCACTTACCTTCTATTACCCGCACCATGTCCAACCGAACGTAATTTTATCCATCTATGTTTGTATATTTTAATATGCAACCAGAGAAGCTTCACCCAGAGAGGCTTCAACTTACTCTGACGCAAATGCAGCATCGAATTTGAATACAATCCCCTCTAAATGTCACCTGCTTGATATATTCTAAAGTGTTTCTTAAGCGACAAAATCACATCCCAGACTTAATGAGGCTCCTTGTTATAAATACATTGTTCGAAGATTATGATGTCGTTCACAGCAGCAGTACGTCATATTCAACTCATCTTCTTAAGTAGCGGAAAATCAATACGTATGCCCAGATTTCTTCGAATTTGTCTATCTTCCCTGTGGGAGAATGCTTTGGCAATGATCCGTCAAATTAACTTACCTTTTTCAGTCTATTCAATGGCCATTAAGCGTTTTCTCATCACATTATTTCTCCAAAACACGCTCAGATTAACGTTTCTTTATGGAAAGGTATAAATTTAGCCGAAGTGCATCTCGGGGGAGATTATTTATCATTGTCGAGTAAACACTGCCTGGTATATTCTCTATACAGTTCTGCTTTTGAAGCGAAAGGAAATTGGGTTTGACAGACGTGTGTGATGGTTTTGTCAGCGTAAATCAAGCAGTCTGCCCGCTGGAGTTATTGCTGCTACTGTGGACATAAACGATACTATCTGTAATTGAGAAAAACTATGGTTCTTGAATTTTAATCACCCAATGTGCATCCAGCTTACACAAACACAAACCATGAAGATGGCGAGTTCTTCTTTGGGGAGATCAGAAAGGTTGTGTTGTCTTGCTTTCAAGGATAACGAACAGAATGTACTGAATGTATAATTTATTGGGATTTTTTGACATTGTGATGGTGCATTGTCTCGTGCGTAGAGCCATACTCACAAATCAGTTGAAGTTAGGCAACGTTGGTCACGGAGAGTCGTGTTTGGCAGCTTGACTCCTGAGAGTTTCTAGGACGTCCGTCCTGCCCCATTACGACACATGTGGTCTCGACTTAGGCAAGTGAGTTTGTTCCAAATTGCCTCTGTTCACCAAGCAGTGAATGGGTACCTGTTGGAATAAGATGGTCATATGACTGTTAACCGTCTAGCGCCTCACAGGCAGCTTGGTTTAACCGGCGTAAAAGTGTCTGCGCTTTGTGCATAGCATGTAATTACCACTAATGAGCACCACTTTGTTATTACCACCACTTTGAGATGGTTATTAGGGGCTTTACAATCATGTAGATTATAATCTAAGATATACTTTGGCAAACGTCTTAGCTCAGATCTCAGGGGGAAACTGGGGGTATTCATATTTACAGTTATAAAAATATGAACTTTTCATAAGTATGTGTCCATTACTGATAGGTGAATGCAGCATGTTTCTACACGCTCATGTTGACATCACGTGGTATGCCTTAGATTAAACTTGGACTGGTTACTGAGGATTTCCCTTTTCCTCACTTCTCGAAGCGCACACAATATGAAAAGGCAGTTCCCCGTTTTCCGGAAACCTTTCAAATGCCTTCACCTACATTCGAGTTTCCTGCTAATTTTACAGATGTTTTTAGGTGTTTACTTAAAACACACTTCTATATTTGTATGGGAGGGTTTCCGGAAGGCGTCCGTGCCGGAAATATTCCCGAGGCAAAGTGGGAATGTGGCCGGAAGGTTACCGGAAAACGGAAACTGGTCTTTTCATGTTGCGACAAGGTCTCGTTCATCCAGCTACATATATATACACTTCATCCGTTGCTACCCTACGCGTGCTAAATGGGGGAAATTGGGGGTTTAGCACTGGTCAGATGAATTAGGTGATGCTCTAGTGATGCATCTTTGTTGTGAAAGTCCAAATTAGGTCGGCATTATCATTATGGAAGCCAAACGTCGACCAGCGTTTATTGCAAAAAGACGATCCCAATGTTGTGAGTGATTGAGTTTAAATTTTACACCTGTTTTACCAATATTCCGCAATATATCACGGCGGGGGACACCAGACATTCTCACACATTGTACCCATGTGGGGAATCGAACCTGGGTCTTCGGTGTGACGAGCGAACGCTTTAATCATTAGGCTACTCCACCGCCCCTTCGGCGTTCACGTTCTGTTTGTGAGCCCTCTTCCAAATAGTAACACGCGTACCAAGGACAAATAAGGTAAATCTGCATTCTTCCGAGAACAATACACGTTACCGTTATTTACCAGTACCGACGTTGTCTGCAACATTGGCGTCCGGCTGGCGGTCACTCAAACGTGAAATTACACGTACAAAACTCACATGAACTGCATGAAGTCGATTGCGAATGGTCTTCCTGGAAACTTTAATACTTGCAGACTGCGGTAAACTGGTCGGTGGTTTGTGCTCGAGTCCTATTTCCAGCGTTTTAGTATTTGTTTTTTTTGCAGAGTCTGTTCGACAATTCGTAACCGCCACACATCAGGGATATTCGTACTCTGACTCGAAGCCTGTAGCCAGTGTTGAGTCCACATCATTGTTGAATCAGATTGCAAAGTGTGTGTTTTAAACACCTGTCTGAGTCACCGAGGTCAGCTGACTGAATTATAAAATTTCGAAGAAAATGTTAAAGCACTCCATTCACCCTTCTAGCATCACCTGTTACATGTAAAATGAGTGTTCCCAGAAGGTGATCATACTTCAGTTGTAGTTTTTGTATATTGAAACATCTCGGTTTCAAGTCTCTTGAACTTGTGAAAACTAATTGATTTCCATGCATCTGAAGATTTCTTAACTGTCTCAAAGGAGCGTCGAGTACGATCTGCCGGAAAAATTAGTCATATTTTATTCAGACCTTGTTAACCTCCAGCTTACCCCTGTGTGTTAACTATACTTCTCGACAGCGAAAATAATTCTTTTAAATTTAATTTGTTCAACTCCAAAGCAACGGGCGCCTTTTAAAATGAAGACGTGTAATCGATCGTTCATTTTTTTAAATGTTTGGTACTTAAACTGGTGATAAATATTTCATATATGATATAATCTGATTAATTAATTTTTACAAAAGTGGTAGGAACACCTTTCTTTGTGTGCAGAGGTGGTCCAAATCGTTATTAAATCTCCCGGGAATTTGAAACAACTTACCATCATAGACAAAGTATAACTTCAATTATCCACCATCACTTGTACTAGATCCCAGACAGAGCTCTGTTGAATTCATAACTTTCCACTTAAAACCATCTGCATTGAGAGCGGTCTTCATAAACGATCTATAGATTCAAATAAAATGATTGTCTAATGTATAGGTTCTTGTGAATGTATGTATCCATAAGGACACATTTCCCGACAAAAGAAGTTTAACTGCCTCTTCACTCACCCGGGCTCTTAATTCGATCTTAGTGTTAAGACTGCCTTAAGCTTGTGTCCTAGCGTTTAGATCGCTTTGTGAACCGGGTCCCAGAAACGTGGCTGAAAGTCAGAACCACTGGCACTAATCAAAAGTGGTATTAATATCTTGTTATAAGAGCAATTTTCCGTCTTGATATCAATAGGGATATAATTACAATGATAAAATCATATTCGAAACAGAGATCTAATCAACGGGACTTCTTATGTATGCCTTTTGTGGACTGGCATACGCGAAGGACCTCCAATTTCACACTGAGAATACAATATAGCACTGAGAGACACGTACTTAATTAAGTACTGTAGGTAAACCTTTAGCACGATATCAGTACATTGTTAGTACATGTAATGGCTGAAAAATTCAATTTCCGATCTCTTGGGGTGACGATTTACATCTTGAATCACCATGAAAAGGTAAACTGATTGACATGACGATGTCTAACACAGTGCCCCCAAAAGAATTCCAACGAAACCAACAAAAAAATGCCACACAAACAAAAAAACAACAAGAAAAACAACAACAAATAATACATAATAAGTTCCATGACGCAAGAAGGATTTAAGTATGTATAAGAAAATATGAAAAATGTTATTAATTTAAGGTGAAATATCAATATCACTAAAAATACATATATGAGAATGTCCAATTATATCGCAATCTAATACGTAAATGCATATCTATACTTCTTGCTATTTACATAGTACTGACAAACGTCAGAATTAGTCTTTTCCAGTTCCTTTTCGGCTAGAATTGATGCTGTCCATAACTCATCGCCTTCTGATTACGTAAACGGCATAGCGATCCAATTAGCACGTAATCCAGGGCTTTAAGCAGAGCTCCAAGGCTAGGATTTCGCAGGGCTCAGAATGCTCTCAAGATTGACAAATAGAACCTAAAGCTGAAGCAACAAACCAAGGTATCCTTTATATCCGCTGGGTCTCACGCAATCATGGTTATCTTCAAGGCTTGTTAAGAAAGCATTTGTATGCATCAGCAATAGAGAGCTAGATAAGCCAAGAAGATCTCTGAAAATTGCTTGTGATGGTGATAGTATCAGTTTGATTTTTTGTTACGAAGTGTCTTTTTGAACAGGATATTATTACCCCTGAAGAAGAATACATATATTACAGCAAAGAATCTACAGTCGAACTCAATTCTTGCTGTGATTTAATATAATA
>VKKT01000020.1:175551-187862 GCA_008038995.1 Haliotis laevigata
CCGGGCCTTCGGCGTGACGAGCCAACGCTTTAACCACTAGGCTACCCCACCGCCCCCACGCATATAATAATTGCATGATTTCATTGAGTATGATTTGAACCGCTTTAATGCCTTGTATGCCAAATGTAATTTGTCGAGTCGGATCATGGATACTAGCTATTTCTGATTTTGACGTTTCACATTAACAGTATATTATGCGCGTATGTGTATGGTTGACCAAAGCCGTTTTTATAATGCTAGCCTACTGAGATACCATCCCACAGTATGAAACATTCCGCCAGGCAAGGTAACAACAAGTGCCATCTTTAACGTCTTTCAGTGTGACTCAGTCAGGGATAGAACCGCCGACCGTCATCTCTCCATGCAGACGCTAGATTTAGATAAAAAACACAGGTCAATGTAACTGAAAATAAACCTTCATGTATACTAAATAATCAGATTCATTACATTCTTGGCCGAAGCCAAAGTGTGCTAATAAAGAAGATTCATCAAATCGTATTTTCGAGAACATGCTATTCAAAACGCATTAATCGTGACAACAAATAGTATTTCCTACAGTTAAGAATACAACAATAATGACTCGTTTAATAAACGCAGTCGCCTATCTAGCCAGGAATTACCATAAAAGCCATGCCAAACCTTTCTTCAACATGAAGACATGCATTGATAACCATTTCATGACTTATGCCGGATTCCCTAAACTAAGAATTGCAACGTGTGTCCGGCAACACGTCTCAAGTAATCCCAAGATACCTCACATGATACGAACAGGAAGTCAATCACGCCCATTTTCTCTTCTGGGACCTGTTAGAACATATATAACCATAGATGCTTAAAAGAAAACCATCTTTTGCTTTGATTCATGTAACGACATTATCCGTGGTATGTGAGTATTTAGGTGGGCAAGTTTAGGAGTCTTTCATGATGGATTGATATAAAATAATGAATCCCCGAGTTTATGTGCCGTTATTAATGTTCTGCCGACGTATGCCACAGTTGAAATGGTGCACGCTATAAACTTTTACACTCTTGTCAGTAGGCATTTAACTTGTAATAGACATGCTTTCAATTTAGAAATGGCAATTTTAAATACGTCTTGGTCAATTATGCCTTTCATTACACATGCGCCGCAGTATATTGCACTGTGGTCAGAAAAAGCAGTTCTTTCTATTTCTGAACGAAGCCTTAAATTTTCCGTTTTACTTCAGGATATTTATAAATTGAAGTTTCTAGAATGTTGACGTTAGCACTCCGTTGTACACAACGTCTTTTAAAACGACCGCAGCCTAATTACGGAATTTTCAACTTTTCGGACTTCAAAGACAGCAAACAAAAACATCGCCGAGACAACCTAAAATTATAGCTTTCCTCTATTGAAGGAATGCACGTCATATTACATTATAAAAAAAGTGGTATATAGAAAGGGTTCTTAAAGCCTATGTTGTTTCGCTTACAGAACGGATATTAAATTGGTTTCGGAGAAACACTGTGAATGGGAATGAGGTAACTCATTTCTATTCCAAGCAGCACGATAATGATTATATGTACGAATATATCGAGTGCATGTCATGTTTTATCACAGAGACGCTGCTGAAAAAAAGAAAGACCTATAGCGATCAGCAATTGATAAAAAACAATGTCTGAAGTACTGACATTTGAGTGATATTCTTATAACGATTGACTTGGTCATCCTTTTAAACATATAATGAAAGCCAACAATTCACGGACGTCCGGACAGAGGTTCTGCTGTAACATTTCATTACTGTACATCATAAAAAGTATTGAGACAAATGGAATTTGTACCGTGTGGAATCCCAAAATGTCAGCGGATACACTATACTTGAACCTTTGCAATATGAGAAGTTTAATTCTGCTCAAAATTAGACTTTTCAATTACACCACTGTCCCTCAGTACAGACTGGAGGAAGAACTTCATTCTTTGAACAGTGGATCAGGGATATTGTTACATCTCTATCGTCAAAAGTTCAGGACGCCTTGTCAAAAATGGAAGCAAACGCCATCGAAAGTCAACTGAAAAAGATATAATGCAAATCTTCCTTATGTATAACCTATAGGCAAAAGAAGTAAGCATTTCGAACGGCGTCAATCGTTCTCCAATCCTTGCTGATCTGTTTCTTTATACACGCAAATCGGAATTTCTGCTCGGATTGGCACAATCAAAATCTGTCCAAGACGTTTAACTTAAACTTTGAATAACCTTTAGCCATCAAAACTTCGTCAAACAGCTCTACTCAAGTAACGGGAAGAAAACTTTTCCAACAAGGGATTGTCTGTGAATATATTCTGACAGTTCTTGCAGGATATCACGACACTTAAGTCAATGTGCACTATATGACAGTAATTTTTTCACCTGTTATCTGGTTTTCATTTTTCTTCCGAAACAAGAGTTGTACTTCTTTGCCACTGGGTTTGATAGAACTAAGACAGATATAACCTAGGTTCCAAATTAATACAAAATCAGCAACGAAGATTTGGTTTAGTCATGCAATAACGTTTCGTTTCTAAAGATCGTTTAATGACAGAAACGAGCTCCACACGATAACTGGCGCACACATACATGCATAGTATTTTTCAAGAACAGAGTAACCTCGGACCAGTCCAACTCGATGATCCTGCGTGTGGAATGCAGATTTCCAGCTCAACGGAACCAGGAGAACTTAACTGGCCTTTGCTATACCGTGTGTGGAATCGAACCCGAGTTTCTGAGTGACTGTAATCAGCCACCCATTGTAATGTAGATAACAATAGACAGTTGGCCAAGTAATGACTGTATAAGTATGGATGAGACGAAAGCTAGAGACCAATCGTTTACTCTATTCGTTGGGAGAGGTATTCATATGGCTTTTTGATGTGTTTGTTTTTAAACATTTGYGCGCGCTTTGAGCATGCCCCTTTGTGGTATGGAGTATTGCGCAATATAAGTACCCTTATTATTATTATGAAATGAATAAAACACATTTTTCAAGCAATACTGGAAAATATGCTTTGTCCTTAGGGTTTTTATATAGCATAAGTAGCCATAGCCATGCTACAAAATGCTGTTCGTTGTCGTGTTCTATTAAATGAGGATATGATTCATATCTACTCGTCAGTAGATGTAATATTAGTATAATATTCACTATATTGTCAAGAAAGTGCTGGCCTTTTTGCTGTTTGAATTTGATACCGTGTTAGGATATGTAACCATTTCTGCATATCTTTTTTATATAAGTAAAGAAATATTTCTTTGGTTTGTTGTTAAGCGTCGTATTAATCAATCTAAGCAACTAATATTATGACAATAACTGATACTGGTTCATAAACATATGCTTTTCATATACATGTAGTTAAATCGCACAAATGACTGTGCCTTCATCAGAGATTTCAAATAATTATGGAAATGTTTGTGCATCTCATTGCAGTCAGCTAAGTCTCAATATCCGATCCATGTAGTCCAGTAGGTTCCTAGGGACCTGTATACCTACCCAAAGTCCCCATGGGCGTGATTAATAAATAATTATAACACCTCTACAAACAGAAGATCTATTAAGCCTTCAGTAGACACATAAATGCACAAGACGTCAGCTGTTATATATAATTCAAACGTTTAATCACGATTTTATGAATGTACATGCAAGCGTTACAACAATAACGTGTTATTTTCGTTTTAATTAATCTTGCCGATCCAGACGAACGCGAAAGATGTGATCATGAACATATCTGCTTGTCTTTGGTGTATTTCTGTCCATCTTATTTAAGGTCTTAATGACCATGGTAAAACGACCAACAACACACTGCGGTTGTGGAAACATACATTCCGATCACAGCGTAATGACTACAGACGCGCAACACAAGTAGCCTTAAGAACAATTCCAGGTTCTCAACAACACTGGTACCCTACAGGGAGTAGGCTAGTGCCGTGCGTTCCCCGAGTGCTGTAGTCATGACGGTTAAGTATCATACTTCGGAGCGAAAAGCGACATGAAGGCTTAACTGAAATGAGTTCTTCTTGGTGTCTGGCGCTGAATCCCCAACCTCCCAAGCCGCCTTAACAACATCCATACACACACATGGAGATCACAGTATTCAACACAGTAATGTCTACCCAGCCGCTTCACAACATGCTGAAACTGTTTGCATCAACCTATTTAAATCATCTGTACCAAATTCTAGCGTATTGACACGTCTCTCTTTATGGCCGTTAAGTTGCGAGATTTATTCTGATGCTGACTTATTGCCACATAGCGGTTTCTCTTGATCTGGTAAAAAGCCTGCAATCAAATACTGTTTCATACTTCTTACGCCGAAGGAGGGTCCATTGTTTAGTCATTTACATGTCAGGCAACGAATCCTGAGATGCTAAAGTACTAGTAGTATATAGGATACCACTTAATTAACCCAATTCTTCCTATTTGTATCGCATTCATGAAGGACACCGTAATTTCAAAACAGTCGGAATCACGTTGAAACTTTTTGTGCAAAGAACCGTAAATATTGTCGTATGGTTAAAGTGTTGCTGTAACCTTTCCACAAGTAAAAAATGAAACTAATTGCTTTCCATTGTCTCCTTCGTAACTTTACTTTCACGACTTTCAAATTGACATTTTCCCATTCGACACACTGACAATTCCGCAGTGCGGCACAGTTCCCCATGCTATACTCGTGATTTATACTCGGTCCCTAAACGCAGCCGTAACTCTGAACAGTGGTCAGATCAGACCTTGGGGTGGAGATCACACTTGTCTTAAACGTTTATCGCTTTGGCGAAATCTACACGAACAAGTGGTGATGACAAACTAATGATTGTAACTGAGCTTAATTTGAAACTATGACGGCATTTAATGCCAGACGAAATCGTTAACTAATGTCTATGTAAGAATGGTATGCACGTCATACTGAGATAGTTTGACATATGCCATCATAGAATTCTTATCCTTAAACACAATCTTACAGCAAAAGTATCATTGTCAGAACTTTATTTGGCGTATAATGATTGGAAAAAATTGATTTACGTGAGTAAATACGGTAAAGTATATAATTGTAGACAATTTCTCTGTTATCGCAATTTCACGTAAATGTAGTATTTCAAATCGTTGTTAAACAGACATTCATACATCTATGTTGATATCCACATCAATGTAAATATTCACATCCACTTTGATATCATGTATCTAAAGATTCACCTCTTTGGATATTCACATCAGTACAGAGATTCGCCTGTTTAGATATTCACATCGGTGTAGATATTCACATCAGTGTAGATATTCACCTCTTGAGATATTCATATCAGTGGACACACTGACATCAATGTAGGTAGTAACACCACATCGGATATTGACATCACTCAATATACTGATATCACTGGAGATAATCGCACCAGTGAAGACTATCCCAAATATATAGGTTATCATCCACACAAATCACATTCTACAAAATAATAATCACTTTAGAGTGCTACAACTAGTTTAATATGTTGTTGTCGTATCGATAAGACAAATGTCCACCCTGTCTGACCCGTCCGAGAGAAACGAGGAGAGTAGACTAGCTAATGAATCAGGAGAAACACAAGGGTATATTTTAAAATCGAATCTCAACCATAAGTCAATAACCCGCTCATCTTGTCACTCTCCAGGGTCGAATTCAGAAGTAATTGGCCATGCTACAAAGAAGTTACTCATTCATTGTTTCATCTTCAACTGAAATGAGGAGAACTTGATCGACTTCTTTCTGTCCAAGCGCCATGTTTTGAGACTCAAGTGAACCACTTCTAATTATTGGTTTAAACAAGATCAGGAAGTTCTCGAATTTAGACGATTGTTCTTTTTGCAGTAGTTTCCTTTGGTAAAAGTTGCCTGAAGGATTAGAGAAGGACAAAATTAGTACCTATGTGTCATTTTGTAATTACTTTGTAATTCCTTGTGAAACCCACTTAACGAACACTGCATACGACTCACGTGTTTGTTTGTCAAGAGTTCATCACTGTTCAAAAGAACTTACACATCTTCACAAAACTAGTTTCGTTCATCATGATTCCATTTACACGTAACATATCAACTACAAAAGAATATTGTGATAGGGAAGACTAGGTATTTCTCTTTCTGCTAGCGCTGTTACATGTACTTCTTATTCCAGGCATCGTGGCATCTGGCAATGTGCAAACTGTAACTTCTGTCAAGTCTGGACCACATTTTCCAAGTAGAAAATGTTTTGTGTGTATGTTGGAAGTGATTTATTCCAATCTGATATGTCACTATTTAATCTATTTAGATCCTTTGCTAAAAACTGATGTGAACTGCATTTCTTTCGATAACACGAACGAAAAAGAAATGCCTCGGAAGCTTGGAAAGGAATGAGATTACATTAACACCGACAAAATCCTTTCCATAACCATAAGAAATATCAACTAAAGCAAAACTACTTGTCAAACAATCTGAACGAGATGGGAGAGTTAATGGAGACTTTTGACAAATGTAAGGACAATTATTTTTAACGTCTTTACTCTCACATCTCTTTAAATCGACAGCTGAGGCTTTTGTGATCTATGTGAACACGAGAGTATGTTTTTTTCTTTCATCGATGTTGCCAATATTGCAACAATATCACGACAGGGACGCCAGAAATGGGTTTCACACCTTGTACACTGGTAAGGAATCGAACCTTGCAGTAACGAGAGCACCACTAAGCTACCCCGCCACCCAATTTGGTCGTTGAGATGGCTAACAACAAATCATTATTAGGGCGAACCTTTTATGCTAATAAGTGAGCATTGTATCATGGCAAGCCTCATGAAACCATGGCCTAATCTGAAGGTATTGTACCGTTTACCCATATACACTGATCTGGTAAAACACACAGAATTATTCTCTTATGTTCCTATAACAAATGGCGTTCACGCCTCATCAAGATCCATAGACAAGCTGATGAGATCCTGTAATGGGTGTTCTTTTACAAATAATAAGTAAAATGTGATTGCCATATCATTGACTCCCATGTAAATGGGATATATCCCATAGACCCATGCGATCTTTCTGAGACAGAAAGAATAACTAATTTGAATGTACACATATCTTTTTGGCGCATATTGAGCGTAAACGGAGATTATGATAAGTACACTTTAGGATATACAGTGTCATGTTTCTGCCGAAGATTAACTTACACAATAAGATAAAAAGGCTTGTGAACTGTGACAGGTAGCAGTCCAAGACAAAGGCTGACCGACGTGGTAGCGCGCTTTACCCTTAATGATTACCACTAAGTCTTTCATCATGGTATGTGATGAACTAATTCTAATCAGAATGACACAACAAAACGTACGGGCTCAAAATATCGGCTGCACTCTTCTCTACGCCAGTGTAATATTTCTTTACAACAATAAACGCGACGAAAACAATACCCATATGCAAATTAATAATACATTTCCATTGAAAAATGTCCATTGTATTAATTCGATTTCGTCATAAGCATATATCAATCAGTGACAATACTAGAAGGGCTTGTTACTGTGTTCTGTTGGTCTGAACTAATGATCAGTATGCTTGGGTATTACTCGAGCTTTGAAACTCGCAGCAGTGGTAGCCACTGGTAAAGTGCATATTTGCCTGGTGACATAAAAAGGGAAATCTGAAACGAAACGGGGATTCTGGAAGACTAGGTTTGATGCGCCATAGGACCGACGGCGAGGACTGTCCTCAAGCTGTCGCTGCAGGTTTGCCTTGCTCAAAGTAAGCTCCATTGCTGACTATAACGCGAAACAGTAACTTCGCTCAGGCAATTCTGCAGTTTTTGTTTAAAAAATCAGAAGCCACCTGCCAGGTATAGATGATTAAATCTATTTTTATGGATCTATATCTACTCCATATTTTGAGTTTCAGTTCACTCTGACTGGTACTGTAGATATTTTTAGTAGATCTACCTGCTTCTTCCGATGTAATACCCATGGTCCCTAGTTTGGTGATCTACCTTCAGTTGTTGGCAATCTATAGCCAGTTTTTATATTGTATTGTCTAAATAGTGCTATTAGCTTTAATTTTCCACACTAGTTTTAGTTGTAATTGTGATATTCTAGTTGTTTTACTGTCCTTCGTCGACAGGTTTCTATAATATACATCTATTCCATTTCAATGTCACATATGTTGTCGTCACGATATGGCTGAAATATTGCCAATATGACGTTAAATAATAACTCACTCACTCACTCCCATGTGATGCATCATACGACGGGACTGCAGCCGACATATTCTTGCAAAGATCACCTGTCCACACCATTCCTTGTAGATACACTTAGATGCGCCATGCTTCCCGTAGGACCGTAACGCGACCCTGCTTTGGGAATGCATTAATGTGTTTTTGGTGCTTCCCTTCATCAGACTGTGCTAACCACATGTTATAGGCTACACACATTGTGGACTAGCGGTGCGTGAGTTCATAAACACGTGCATGGTTCCAGGAACTGTTTCTGTTGAAGTATGAGCCTGTAGACGCGTGTCAATGCACTGCTCATATGGAAATAATACAGTTTGGGTTTGGTTTGTTGTTTAACGCCGCACTCAGCAAAATTCCAGCTATATGGCTGCGGTCTGTAAATAATCGAGTCTGGAGTCAAGTGATCAACAACATGAGCGTCTATCTACGCAATCGGGATGCAATGACATGTGTCAACCAAGACAGCGAACCTGACCATCCAATCTGGTTAGTGGATCCTCACGGCTAGCATGGTTGCTGAAGACCAATTTTACCCATAACCTTCACGGGGCTAGTCACTCTGTACTACACTTTCACTGACTTACTAACATTCAGATGGATACATTAAATGCGTATGCCGTAGAACCTCAAGTCAACATGAGCAGATGTTAGCTATCAGGATATATAGGTTATCGTTACGTTCAGAACACCATGACACGGGGAGAACGCTAACTGCATGTGACGTGACTAATTGCTGCACACAGTTGGCTTATGTCTTGATCTAGACGGGATTAGTACATAATGTGCTGACAGAAACCATAAAACAGTACACGCCTCGCCTTGAATCAAAGCCCAATGTAAACAAGCTAAATGAGAAGCCAAACATATTCTCAGGCGGTCGGTATGTGTTATCAGATTGTTAGAAACGTTATCTTTTAGGCCTTCAAACAAAACATTTGCAAGTCTAGCAAACAAAGTATTTTGGGGTAAAACGGGTGAAAAAAGTCCCCGCCCCCTCCCACATATACACTCGTGCAATAGCATTTCAATTGGTCAGTTTCATACTAAACGGATTTTGAAATACTGTGTAACGTTGTTAAAGTCTAGTTTTACTCGTGGTTCAAATCAGCAATGCTGTAATTTATCATCTTTTGACTTTGTACTCACAATTTATATTTTCCCCGTCACGATTATGGATTGGTATATGTGAATCCTAAAAGTTCTATAAATAAGACGGTATATTTCAAGCTAAAATCAGACATGGCTAGAAATGGAAAGTGTAAATCTTCTTTATTGCTTTTTCTATGAAAGCTACCGTTCAAATGTTTCAGTGTTACCATTGGCGTATCTGGAATGTGAATTGAAAATCTGCCACAGACATATTTATTTAAGGGAAGAAATTTTTCCAGAAACATTATTATCTTGTGGTAACAGGAAGAATAAGTAAACTTAGAAGCACAAATAACTCCATTGACGGATATTGAGTGTAAATTGACATTATCATAAGTAAATTTTAGGATAATGTGCATCATGTTTTCTCTTAACGTTAACGTAAACACCTTGAAAAATAGAGACATCGGAACTATGACATTATGTATTAGGTGTACATGTATGATGTGAAGCATTCTATTCTATTAATGATGTTGAAAATATCTATTTTCGTTTGTTGTTTAATGTCACCCTCTGCTATTTTATGGTATTTGACAGCGGGCAGGTCAATAAGTACACTGATGACGTCACAATAACACCACAAACCACTGAAGTGGCTCTAAAGCTAGTAAGATTACCTTACATGCATAGAGTCTGCTCAGGCAAACCAGGTATAGATACTATGAGCAACAATCTACGTTATTTAGTGAGTGAGTGAGTTGGGTTTTACGCCGCTTGAAGCAATATTCAAGCAATATCACGGTGGGGACACCAAAAATGGTTTTCACACATAATACCCATGTGGGGAATCGAACATGGGCCACGGACGGCCTGACGGGCGAACACTTTATCCACTAGGCTACCCACCGTCCCTACGAAACTCTATGATATGAATACTAGAGTTCAATCGTATGACAAGCAAGAGTTGTTGGGTTCAAACGCTCACTCCGATGTATCAATACATTAGCTCATTTCTCTCACTACATGTTATTAAGACACAACTTGCGTTTAATCAACTTTGATGTTTTCCAGTAATTGAATTGAGATGGCTATGCCTCATATCATGGTGGCGCTGAAACACTTGCATGCATGTTTTCAAGACGTGTTCGCTGTTGTTCGTTACTGGTGTTATGTGAAACAGTTTAACATGTTATGTGGCAAATAGCATATGCCGCTAACATGCTATTTTTACATGACGGTATAAGTCATACACTGGAATATGTAAATGTAAGGAAATTTAGTTCAGACAAGTAGACAACGTTATAAGTAATTTGTCATTGAAACCGTGACGGCATCATTCGAATTGCAATAAAAGCGACAAAAAACATTTCTGTAGTCATAAAAAGTCGATTTTAATACGATTCTGGCTGTATTACGAGTATCTGTTAATAGATTAATGCAAATAGTGATGATACCAGGTGTTCGTGATGAATATTGTAATGTATGGTTATTGACATACGTTGATTAACTATCCCAATCTACGCAGTTGCTCTGATATGATTATATGAATTAGATAGACACAGTATATTGTTTTGAAGGTAGTTGTACATTGGAGATGTTAGATGACGAACATGGACCCTGGTGAAGCTGTACCAAATCCGGTTTTGCTTGTATATTTTTTATCGCTGTATTACAGCTATACATTGGTGGTCTGGCAATACAGTCCATTAATTAATATCATAAACATCGACCAACGCAATTGGGAGACGACCATATGCAGTGTTGGCCCTTTTCCCTGAAAAACTGCAGGCACTAAGGACCCAGAACCATAAAAAGTTGTGGGTCCAGATCAGAATGTGTAGGCCCTATATTTTAGGTACAAATTAAGTAATTCCCACCAAACAAAACATGTGACAACTAACAAACTGAGTGAAAGAGTTTAATTTAATTCTAGTGACTATTCTTCATTTAACAAAATCAACATCCATGTGAAGATCTTAGTTATTGGGGATGAGAAAGCTGTCTGCCATAAGGACCTGCAGAAAAGAAAAGCTGTGGTTTTCAGTAATCCATAGGACTGCACAGCGATGCCTTTGACTAAAGGGTTACCCTCACGCCGAATACAGCTGACTATTTAAAGTTGCCATATCACATGATCTCAGACGAAAAATATTTCCATTAATGCTTTGTCAACAAAAATATGCCCACAGAGTGCATTTGATACAAAACAAATGTTTCGTTTCAAACGTCCGTTCCCGACATCGACGTTTACGATCGTCCCCGACATCGACGGTTTGCACGATCTATATTTCCCAACCTTAAGGGTATCGAAAGTATCACATTTGCTTAAAGAAGTCCTGCTGATGAAAGGCTCACTGGTGTCTGTTTTTCTGCAGTTTCATCGTTATATGCTATAGTAACGATCTATTCTAATTAATCCTTTTCAGCTCACAGTCATGCCTGGAACGTAATGACAGGATACATGTCACACTCGGTATAACTTGTCCATACAAAGAGGAATTCGCATAAGTACACTCGTTTTTGACTTAAATAAGAAGAGTATAAGCACTGGTATACGCACACAAGGCAGCAGGAATGCAGTCCACACGACGGAATAGCAACACCAGGTACAAATAAGTAAAACCAGATGCTCACAAAGGCAACCGAGCTCGGTTGGGTTTACCTGGCGCTTCCAAGCAATAACGAATTAGCACCAGCCAATGTGCAAGTTGTTTAGACCATAAGGCTAATATAGCTGCAACTGCTTGGTGCAAATATTAATTCACACAGCAACGCTTCTAGGGCAATTATAACAAGTACGTTTTGTTTATGAAGATGCCAAGTTCAGCAGTGTAGAGTGGTACATGGATGGAGAAATTCACAAAGTAATTCTTATCTTCAGGGGAAAGCATATATACATACATACATGCATGCACGCATACATACACACGAACGCACGCACATGCATACATACATAGAATTACACATACATACATACATACATACATACATACATACATACATACATACATACATACATA
>VKKT01000020.1:199181-211300 GCA_008038995.1 Haliotis laevigata
TATATACATTGACAGAGATATCAGATTGTTTTTGTTAAAAAGGCAAAAGGTAGTATTTTGTTTCTAAAAGTTGTGCCCAGAATAGATTTGTTGAGTATATAACGATATGATTTAACTATAAGGAATAACACTATGCTATAATCAGCAATATTGAAAATGTAGTTTCTTCAATACTGTAAACTGCCTCAAGGAACGCATATTTCTTTAGAATGCCATTACAAAATGGTGTCTGTGGAAGGTAGGTAAAAGCGGCAGAACACTTTCCAAAATCATAAGAAAGATCTGCCCATTGAAAGTCCATTGTATGGTCTCAACAAAATCAGAGCTTAAAGTGTATGTGTCAGTATGAAGTGGAGAGATAACGTTTAAGAAATATCAATGTTATATAATGTTGATAATGATTAATTGAAGCATGCCAACTCCATGTATGCTGCACTTCACTTTCACTCATTGCAGGGATAACAACATTTCACAAAGAACTCTAAGATTAACGATCAGGGTTAGAATTTGTCTTTAGCAACCCAGATTTGTAGTAAGAGGTGACTGACTTGATCTGTCGGTCTGACTCTCTGACTTGGTAAATGCATGTAATCGTATCCCAATTCCGCAGATCGATGCTGATGATTGTCTGGTCCTGACTTTGTTTACAGATTTCCGTCAGATAGCTGGACTCTTGCGGAATATGGCGTTAAGCCACAAACAAACACAATCGAATCACAAGACAATTCTGACCCTACGCTAACGCTTTGGGAAAATTCCATTGTCCATGATAACCATTGCCATTGTTTTCGCGAACGTGTTTAGGTTTTCAAACTAATATGTCACCGTGTGCCCGTCACTGTTCGCATAATGCGCAAGGGCACACGGGTTCATGCAGTCGGGATACCGATCAAAAAACTTGCGTTGACGCAGTCCATCATGTGTCGGCTATTCGACAAGTATAGTTCTGCAACTCTGAAGATCCTTTACACCTGATAACCCTGAAGGTTTTGGTTTCTGAAGCATAA
This sequence comes from Haliotis laevigata, assembly GCA_008038995.1. Classification (NCBI taxonomy): domain Eukaryota; kingdom Metazoa; phylum Mollusca; class Gastropoda; order Lepetellida; family Haliotidae; genus Haliotis; species Haliotis laevigata. The sequence goes on from VKKT01000020.1 coordinate 200,189, forward strand.
AATTATCAAGTCCCGCGTGTGTGCATGTATGTGTGCGAGTGTGTCTGTTCCAAGAGCAAAACACCAACTCAAGGGAATATCAAATACTAGTATCTGCTAATTCACATTCTATAGAACGTAAACATAGGAAGAATTTATGAATGTTTCCCGAAAAAGATAAACATGTCCTGCTCTATCGACTCGCACCCTCCAATCTCAATATGTCCATGGACACAGAAGAAACAACTGAAACGGGTGTACTATAGTGAGTGAGTGAGTGAGTTAAAATTTAAAGTCACATCGGCAATATTTCAGCCATATCGAGACTCAAACTAGTTCTAAATTTATAATACACACAGATAATATATAAAACCCNGTCAACGAAGGACAGTAAAACCACTAGATTATCACAAAATGAGTTTAAACTAGCTAGCATATAACTTTAAAAGTAGAAAACTATTTTTTGACAATACAATGTAAAAATGGGCTAGAAATCGCCAACAACTGAAGGTAGACCACCATACTAGGGACCATGGGGACTTACAGTGCCTTTGCTACCTGCATGGACCCTAGCTGGATTTACACAATACCTTCAGCCATTGGCGTTTATACTGAGATTTAGCTATACATGTGTACTAAAGAACAGTTTTCTAAATTGCGTAAAATAGTATTGCACATTTGTATGACAAGCGATGTGTCAAAGGCCGATTATGCTTCAAGGAGATTTGGTGATAAAATTACGCAAGCTGCTATTCATCATGTAATGTGTGAAGAAAGACTAAAGAAAAGTAACACATTCTCAAGGATTCAGATGGCAGGAAATACAGATAAAACATATCCAATGTTGTGCAAAGTCATGCCCTTCAGATGTACCAGACCCTTTGATAAAATGGGCATATATGTATCTCCGTCACATGAGGAGAAAGATAGTTCTTAACAATATGTCCAAATATAGGTAGGCTCACCCAGCACTGATTCCCAAAAAATGTCTTCAGATATTGGCAACTGTGTGAACCGATCCTCTCCTACCAGTAGCACCTTTCGTGGTTCAAATTCCAAGTGATGTACTCTTATCCCTCGACGTGCTTTACGACCGTTAAGTCTAGGAAATAGTTTTTTTCAAGTTATTCTAGAATCAGCCAATCAATCCAATTGCCACACAAATTCAGGAAGTATTTTCTTTAACGATGTAAGGAAATGATGAAATATTTGAGATTGAAGATACTTCTCATGTCAAATCCACTAGCGTAAGGATAGTGTGCAACTTGTGCAGTAGTAACCTAACAATGCACAATCTGAGTGCGTGCTTAAAGTAAGCAAGACACACATAAAACTGATTACAACCAGAAATGAATCAGCACAAACTGAACAAATAATTTCACAGGCTAGTCAAACCGAGCAGCAATCAGCAGGAGGGACATGCAGATGAGCACAGTCTTCTGATATGGAATATTACACGAAAGAATATCACATTCCTCTAAGTATGTTCACGTGGTCTCAATTGGCCCTCGAGCTAAGGCGATTCCCACATAAATCAAGATTCGTTTAGGCAAGTGGCCAACGTGTTGGACTGCAGACATGAATCCAATTCTTGTTCGTTTATGGGGTCGGTCTGCTTTTCATGCGAATTATCTCACATCTCGGATCAGACAGATGAAACCGCTGCGTTTCTTTTCGCATGTTACCGGTAAGAGCAAAACGATAGCTTTTTCCGGACCTGTTACCGTACACTTGCGTATCCAGCAACACATACTTCTGTTGCCGATGAGGGAAACGTTGAGGGGAACGTTTATGATGGACAAAGTCATAAAACAAACCTTTCCGCCAAAGCCATGGATATCCAAAACAAATAGATTGTAATCACGCGCCACCGTCGCTGGAACTCGTACACGCCATACGAGTTACAGTGTTTTTATCTGCGATGTTGCTGTAAGTATGACGCCAGAGGCTTGATAGCCTCCTATTGATAACCTAAACATTGACAGATGCTACATATACAATGAGAAAATTGGCTTGAACACTCTTGTTCTAGTGCTAGAGATGTATCAAGGTACATGTACATCTATGTATGAATAAAGCATGACAATCCTGTATTTTCAAGCCACAGTATTGTAGTTGCCATTGTTGTTTGAGTCAAGTGAATGCCTCTCTGATGAAACCAATGAGTACATGGTGATTGCATGGCAATGCCAATCGGGGCATATTAGAGACTCAAATTCCTATTAGCGGAACCTGGTACGTCGACTTGAAATAGCTGTGTCTTTTACATAATATGCCATGGATGCTGGTATGCCATCCTATGTTTATGGAATGCTATGCCATATTTCTCAAGCAAACAAACAGCAAGTATTAGAGACCCACAATTTAGTAGCCTATATACTCCATCCAGCAAACAAAATGGAACCCGGTTGAATACAGTCCAGAAAAGGACTTCAGTTGTGCAATGTTTGAAAGAGTAAGCATTCGTGAGCAGAACTCATAAATTGATGACATTATCAGGTTCAATAATTCTACAGCAGCGTTACAATTTTAAAATCGTTACTTTTTGAATAGAGAACATTTTTCATTGGCAGCATTAAATGTTCGTGAAAGAACGGTAAAATGCCACACTAAAATAGTAATGAATATTGATTCTTGAACCATTCAGTTACGATATATAACACCAGGTTTAAAAGTGGACATGGGGAAGCTGCGATACTGCAAAAAAAGCTGCATAAAACCACCCTCGTCATGAGTCATGTTGAACGTCGGTTATACTGTTCCCAATCTGTTAATCTGTTTGAAAAACCTTCCATGATCTCATTTCAGAACATAAAGATGTTGTTACTTTTTCATCCACATTACCCGTGTAATGAGACGTGATATGAATCTCAATATTACCAGTAGCAGAACCGAAGACTGCCATTTCTTTAGACCTAAATTGAGCTAATAGATCTAAATTGAAAGCAGTATATATCGACAATCGAGTTCTGGTTTCCCAAAATATGTTTTGGATTACTGCAACAAAGTAGACTTTGTTTTTATCAAGCGAAGACAGTGTTCGAAACATGTGATACAAATATCTTAAAGATCGGTACCACATTGTAAAAAATGATATGTTGATAAGATATCTTGGTTGGCATTTGCCTTGAGTCTTTGTCCTGAATTTCCAGATCATAGCTTAAATCAGCTATCACAATCAGTTTCTGTGAACTTTCAAGGGCACCTAAAGGGTATGTACACATTCCTCAGAGTGTTTTTGGCCATGTTTCAATCAGAATATTTGAAATCAGAAACCAAATGTTTTAAGGACAGCTAAAAATTAATCGGTTTCTAATCATATTTCAATATAAACCACTCCAGGGCCTACACATGTCTGCAAGCGATGCTGGAGTACCTTGATCTGAAAGGTGTAGAAGTCTACCTAAGGATTTTTCTAGGTCGACCTGACCTTGGTCTGTCATTAACACGCTCAGTATTTTTGAATCGGGTCCATAGGTTTGAGATGGTCTGTCTGGACACGCTGAAGTGCCTTGCCAAATCATGGTGCGATGTCCGATGTCGTTGTGTCGTTGAGCTTCTCTCAGATCTATTCATTCTCTTGTCGTCTACAGTGGATTAAAGCAATCCATGTGGAGTACCACTGATGTGGCTCAGGGTGATACACAATTTCATGATGCTCGTGCATTACATGTAGGATGCGTTTTAGCGGTTCACTACAGACGTGAGTGTAACGTTACGCTTTGGTTAAACGTTTCTTTTTTTAAACGTTTTGTCGTCGACAACCATCACAACACACACACCCATCCGACCCCACCCCCACCCCCCCACCCCCACCCCCCGCGCATGCTGGGATTGAGCATGGATTGGTTTGTGTCAAATATTACCCTAAAATTCAAATTTGTCCTATGTCAAGTTTCTTTTTTGAAGAGTATATATTTCCAAACGTTTTACTTAGTCGTAATTGTTGAAGGGCGTCCATGCCTTGGATCATCTTTGACCCCCCACGCCATTCCTTTTAATCTATACACCCCATAAACAGTGAAAAAGGAAAGACTATCAAACTCTAAATTTGACACAATGTTGAACTTAGTAAGATGGAAATCTTTCGTACTTAGGCGCAAAACCTTTTAGTCATTCCATGAATATGCGATTAGTCCTTGCCTTGAAAATAAACTCTTTTGAGAAACAAAATACGTCACTTCAAGCAAGTACACGAAGTTAGATTTGTAGACGTCAATCATCATATCACTCATCCATTACCAAAATGCATCATAACATGTAAACTTTTAGGATGTTTGAAAGTGAGTCATTTCAAACCAACACATCACACTCATGGTGTACTAAGGGGTACTCGTGGTTCGTTCCTTCCACACAGACAGACATATCTTTTTCAGTGAAAGGATGAGCTAAGCATATTAAATAACGAAATGTAACGGAGTCCTAAGTAAGCATTCATTCAATAAATCAGGCTTACTAAAGCAACGGAGAACGGTGGACGAGTGAGCAGCTTGAGCATGACACCTCAGAAGTTCAAGCATTTGGGCTTCTCACTAAAAGCTAAATGACATAATACAGCCGTCTCTTCAGGAATTATACATATGTGAATGGATATTGTCAATAATGTTACATGGAACACATTCATGCTTTCATATGAGGCGCTGTTAACTCCGAAATTAGTTGAGAATGAATGTAGAGTGTACACTGATCCATTGACTGAATTAATCATATGCAGCACTTTGAACATAATTCAAGTGCATTACCTTCATTATTAATATCCAGATTATCTTTTAAACTATTTATTATATATTCTGTGTGACACATGAGGAGACGACGTTTGGCATTTAAACAAAATGCTAGACATACAATAAATATTTTTATGGGACAATGGTCGCTTTTCACAAATGGGTCCTTGTATTTCTGGATAATCATGATGATCAAACTAAAACCAGCGTGCAACTTGTTATGGCTAATGGCATTACAGGAAGATTTCCGACTTGCGTGAATACTAAATATTATGCAAGACATTAGTCATCGATCTAGTGCAAATTGACCCTTTTTTATACAAAATTTTGTTTCCTTCATGGCAGGGTATGCCCTTTAAACGCGAGAACTGAGCTCTTCCAGTGACATTTATGATTTCAACCACTTAGTTGCCAATATGATTTACCGCCTTTACCAAGGGAGCGCTTTTATTTCACGTTTTCATACATCTCTGAACATTTGTTAACATATTAACTAACTCTACATTAACAATGGAATGCATTAGTCGGATTTCAGTCTTTTTGAATGCATAAACAAGATAAAAATTAGTTAACCCTTCTCAAAGGTTAAGAGAAGATATAATTTATTAAGGTGAACAGGGGATAGTTAACATCGGAACATGGTCGAAAATACAAATCAATATCACAGCTTCTAATCAGAACGAGATAAGTTGAGCTGCCATGGGCAAAACGATTGTGATTGGCAGGTACATTGGTATCCCTCCGCAAATACATGCAGATGAAGTCAACAGGATGGGTGATCGCCACTGATTCAATGACCTCAACCTAAGGTCGAGATGGTGACAATTGAGGCTTCAGACCTACATTACCCGCTGTTAACCAATGTATCACGTGGATTGAGCAATTTCCAACACTAACACCACGGGCTAATTTCAATGTCCCAAAAGCGCTTTCATGTCCTCATTTCAACAACTTGCTTAGACCTTATTCATTATTTGCAAAAATATCGGCTCCAAATCGTTTTCTTTTCCTGCAGCTTATTTTTAAACTAAAATGATACAACCGAAGGATTTTTTTCTATCGGCGTTACATACTGTCAATAACTTTACCTATATTTATCCTTTTTCTTATTGGTTTATTGGTTTCTCTGTACTGGCGGATGTACTGGCGGTATTAATTGTATTTCAGTAAATGTAGATCGAATGCGTAAAATAGGTTTCCTTCGGCAGAAACAAAAGTCAAACTGAAGCACAAAACAATGGCGAGTTACTTTCAATTAAGCATTTTTAAAAGAATTAGATTTTTAAAATGATTTGTAAATGCATAAACATTGTATGATTGGAAGTTTGAATTAGTAACTAAGATTGTTAGTGGCTGTATCCTACAAGGGGGTTAAAGTACTATAAAATTATTGTCCTCCTGAGAGGGCACGTAAGTCCCAAAACATTCGAAGTAAAAACAAAAGTGAAACTGAAGCACAAAACTATATTTACTCCCCCAAACCTCTGACGAGTTACTTTCAATTTAGTGTTTTAGAAGAACATGATTATCATGAACAGGAATATATCGTATGGTGTGTCAGCATGTTTGATACCTTTAAAAGTGTTAAATATTTTTCGTGTCAGCAAAGTTTGTAGTTGATACGATAACATATTGTATTAAAGTTGACCAATGTGTGTGGCATTCCATTCCAGCGAAAACTAGTGAAATGCATCGGATACATCTTTGTACCTTTGTATCTAAGGTATAAATTTGGAAATATGACCTCCTCATGTCTAACTTCTTGAAAACTGACACCTTGAATGTTGTAATTAATCTCATCAAGCATATGTAACCAATATAAAATGCCTAACAAAAGCATGATTCTATGAAAGCGTACTGATTGCTTGGATACTCACCCCCATGTTCGCTCATAGAGGGGACTGAAGTATAGCCTTGTGGTTGAAGCGTTCGCTCGTCATGCCGAAGTGTTAGCGTTCGATTCCCCCAATGGGTAAAATGTGTGAAGCCCATTTCTGGTGTCCGTCGCCCTGATATTGCTAGAATATTGCTAAAAGCAGTGTAAACTATACTCACCCACTTACCCGTAAACAAGATTCACCAACTCCCTGGTCTACAACACTAGATGTAGAGGTGGCGGTATCACAAGAGCACATACATGCTATCGTGGATCCATCATGTACACATCATTGGGTACACGCAAGGAACATTCCTCAGTGCTTTCATACGAATTTAATATAACCTAATTAGCCAAACGACGAAGCAAAACAGACGACACTGGATCCTTGGTAAACTCGCTTTTCACTTGCTAATTGCTTTGCAAGCGTTCCTCAACGGTTTATATGACTTCGTGGAGGCCTAGGCTTATTTAAAGACATGTCGCACAACAACATCTAATGGTCTGCGTAACACAACACAGCAAATCACGAATTAGCAGTAGAAAGATAAAGTAAATCAATAACAATATAGGCCATTCTGTACTCATGGACAATGCCTGCTATAAGCGTCCATAATACGATCTGGTCTAAGTGATCCTATATGATCAGTTTACTTATCACAATCTCAAGATAGGTACCAACACAGATGTAGGTTAAGGATAACGGTTTTGTTTGTGTGTGTTCCATCTGTTCTGAACAATCCTATATGATCAGTTTGGTTATCACAATCTCAAGATAGATACCAACACAGGATAACGTTTTCTATGGTTGTGTTCCATCTTGTCTGAATGATCCTATGTGATCATCTCAGTTATGTCACATTCATTTCATTTCCTGTTTTTCTTGTCTCGGCTTAACCGGTTGGGTAATTCCTAGACCTCACCTTGTCCTCACACCTCATTTACCATACCTCTCTTTATACAAGATCGCATTGTGGTTCATCGCAACCTACACGAAGGTTCCTGTGTCTATTTTTCACCTGGACAGATAAATACAGCGATCACTGGGCAACTAATGGAGTTTATAACCTTGGGGAGGGACTCTGTCAGTTCCTGTCACTTGGCGCCATACAAGACCATCCATTTTGGTAACTCAGTAGAACATGTTGTGGTTCTGCTTGATCTGAAGTACAGTTTCTTTACATTAAGTTGTGTAAGACAGACATATATAGTATAGAGTTTGATACTCCCTGTTCTGTTTGTTTATGTTTTAGTTTAACGGGGCAATAACAGAGGGGCATTCTTATATATATTTGTACTCTATGACCTTTTTGTTGTCACGATATGGCTGAACTATTGCCGATGTGACGTAATCTTGTAACTCACTCATTCCATTATATATGCATATATAACAGCACAGTTAGTAGTATTGTTTTTTTATAGAGAGGATGTATTTCCGGCCACTGCCTTAAAACGCATAACTGTGAAAGGGGGAGAACTGATTAACTATTATTCACTTGTTGTGCAGCGAACAACTATCTTTGGGGGATGAAGCAAGACAACTGTGAACGGGGAAGAACTGTTGAAGTATTTATCGTACGTCTTTTTCCAGGACATTCACAATGTGCAGCAAACAACTAACTTTTGGGGATGAAACATATATTTCAGCCAGTAACCCCACCTCCCTCCACATCCCGAATATCTACTATCGATTCCTCGGAAGGTTGCCATTGTTTGGATGGTCATCTGTGGACTAGTAGTAACGACCCTAGTCAGGTGTAAAACTCAGGACCAGACAGATACATTTCAACCTCGGTCAGATATGTTCCAGTTATTTCACTACGAGCCTGTAAACGATTGAATCTGGACGAGACGAAATGACATAAACAAAAGCCCATGTCTGTGTTCAATGACATGCACACAAATGACTCCTTTTGGGTGCGTGACTGTGGTCCATTGGATGAGATTGTGTGACCTGAGCCATGAGAGCGTAAGTAACGGTTACCTTGGCAACATGCTATTTTCAGTACTACATGTATTGTCTGGAGTTTGAAATGACTGTTTTTTCAAACACCTGGTGTCGTCGTGATATTACAATGTCTATTGAGCAACAGTTACTTTGCATTCGGGATTGTAGGTTTCGTTTTTGTAATTGTTACTTATCATATGAGATGCGATTATTTCTGTGGAGTGTAGTTTCAGGCACGTTAGAGGACTTTTAGTCACATCGATGAGTCAAGTTGTACTGCCATAGCTGTGATATGGACGTGCAGGAATCTAAAGACGCAAGGCTGGGCGTTACCCTGCTTACTCGTTGATCTTTTTGGGGGCGATGTCTTAGAGAGGGAGGAATTGTATGAACCTTTTACACAAAAGCGGTGTACTTGAGGTCTTATGGTCTGAATCTACAGTTATCTCCTTGAGATCACCTTCGATGGATCTGCAAAATCGTAACCATGGACTAGACACCCCTACGATCTTTTACAAATATTCCACTGTTGTCCATATTCTTCTAAATTGATTTGTAAATTTAAAAACGTTATTTGTAGTGACTTAAATAACTGATTTGTGCAAAGTTTTCTGATTCTTAAAGATATTCGAGCTAGTCGAGTAGGTGAATTTTGTATAGGTAAATAATCTAGGTAAATACCAGAATCGTGACAAATTTCAAATTCAAATTTTTGTGTATCTGCACAATGTACACTGACAGACACATCGACGTTGATAATGAGGGTTAAAACTAAAGAAAGCAAAACACCGATTGATATGAAATACACAAAAATCGTCTTCAGCGAAACGCACTATATTTCTATCATTTCGAATAAAGATCTTTTCCGATGTCTTTGTTTTCGATAGTAACTTTAAATGCAAGTCACCGTTAATGAAACACATGGTGAATATTCTTAGCTCACAACGTGTCCACGAACCCGTTTGAATTAAAACGAAACAGTTGTTTACATGTCTTTATAAACACGCAGAATATGCCTACACCATTTCAACTATACCCACATTCACCTGTGAAGATCGGGGTTTAGAATTGATCTTCAGTAACCCATGCTTAACGTAAGAGGCGACATACTGGATGGAGTGGTCAGGCTTGCTGACTTGTTGACACAAGTAATCTTATCTCAATAATGGTCAAATAGCCTCTTCACTTACATGATCTACCAACCTGGGATAGAAATAAAAGAGTGAAAAAGCCTCATCCGTTTGATATTTCGATCCATGCAAAAAGACATAAAGTGACGAAAAAATCTACGCGAGGTAGTATGCCCAAGAGATGACTTCAACTTTTGCCCAATGACCAATACAATGGAACTATCAACAACCAGCGCGACCCACTAAACCAGTTGTCACTGTATATGTGTTCATGGGGCTGGCAACTCAGTATCTGTTCATCCATGTTCGTGTGCAGCAATATTGGTCACCGACTGATAAGGGTTCACATGGTCCTTCGCTGCCCTTCGTGGTCGCTCTTAAAACAAAAGGTAATATTAGTGCACATTTAGGAAAACGTGTATAGCAGCATTGTATGAGCTCACTTGACTTATATAGGTAACCCTCACATCTTTTGCTGCTATGTTAAACTAAGTATTAAACCTAGATACGGTATTAAGTATGTTGTTATTGGAAACTGGAGGGCATATTATTAATAAGTCATTCATTATTTACCAAAGACAAGACCTCCAGAGCCTTTAATTTGAAAACAATGTATGCAGTATTTAGCTCATCCAAGACACCAAATTCACGGCACGAAAGAAGTCCTTATAGTGATTGTTCACTTAATGTCCTACCATGTCCTTTCTTTGATTATGTTGTGATTATTATTTGAGGTGAAATCTAACATGATTTTAAGAGTTTGCACACTAGTATTTACTTTTATCATCTAATGGAGGGTGTTATCGGTGCAATGAAGCAATCTGATAAACTGGGTATCCAAATCTGATAACTGCAAATAACGTCAATCCACGAACTACTTTCCCCAATCTCCATACACACCATGCGCATCCTAAAACGTTTTTAACATTTCATTGATGACGTCGTCGTGAGCTTACATTGTTTGTAAACAAACATGGCTGCCCCCATTCTCAAAATTGGTGATTCTGTAAGAATTGATCACAGGGGTTTTAGCATGAGTTATGTTTGCACTGTATTAGCGACTAGTCACTACCATATGCCGCCGTCATCAACGCCCTTCACCTTGATGTACCGGTAAGTGTTTTTACGCAATGCTGGATTCTCTTCATATAAATTCACGTACGATTTGCTTCTTTTTTCAGAATAATTTGAAGAATGACATTATATGATAAAGAGATTATAAACCTCGTGTGTTTCCGTATATATTAGGAATAAAAATAATACAATTTTGTATTCCTAATATATGATATTAATGATACGGAAACACACTTTCTATATATATTTCTTTAAGGTTGTCTCCTAGAGTATGTTCTGAATACAGGACGAGGATTCTTCTATTTTACAGAAGTCTAGGATTCCACTGACTGACTGACTGAGTTTAGTTTTACGCCGCTTTTAGCAATATTCCAGCAATAT
>VKKT01000020.1:217381-234504 GCA_008038995.1 Haliotis laevigata
ACGTTGGGCTGTCAGGTTCCCTGGAACGATCACCAAGTCTGATTTCTGGTTGTATGTGATGGCTCCCCAAGCCATAACGCTATCTCCGCCAAATCTGTCCACCTGTCGGACGCAGATGGGCGCAAAACGTTCATGACGTCTCCTATACANACGCTGTCTTCCGTCGTGACGTTGCAAAAGAAAACGTGATTCATCAGAAAACCAGATGCGCCACCAGTTTTGTAAAGTCCATATCCTTACGTTGCTGCTCCACCTGAGTCGTCGGCGTCGATGTAGGGGGCGCAGTACAGGTCCAACAACTGGTCTACACGCACGTAAACCCGCTTCTTTCACCCGGTTCCTAATCGTTTGAGCTGACACTCTCCTCAAACCTGGTATTTGTGTGGCAGTCACGGTTGGTAGGGCATGCCGATTACGCAGGTGATGGACCCGGATGTACCGATATTGAAAGGGGGTCGTGATTCTTGGCCTTCCACTTCTCGGGCGATCGTTGGTCGAATTGGAGTTGTTGTAGCGGCTCCAAAGTCGGAGTATCGTTGTTTTGTGAACATTTAGGTGCCGTGCAACAGTTCCAAAACTTTCTCCGGCTTGAACACGACCAATGGCGATATTTCGGTCGGCAGCACTCAATCGCGGCATTTTTAACACTGCTTTTCGGCGACAAATGAATGAATATAATATGAAAGCACATGGGCTTTCATACACCCCTACATTAACTGCCATTTTTATGATTTGCACGTGCATTTGTTTTTTTGTTCGAAGTCACCAGAGTCATTTCATGCGTTGCGACGGAATACGCAATATAATACACTTATGCGTGAAAATGCAGTTGTTTGGATGGTAATCTTCATAAAATACGTGTATAATTTCAATACATTTGAATAAAATTTAGTTTGGAAGCAATAACTTTATTCAAACGAATTTTTAATATCTGACGACATGGGTTGCGTTTCTTTTTTGACAGAGTTTATATAACACCAGGTTTAAAAGTGTACAGGGGGAACGGTTCGATTCTCCACAATGGTGTCTCCAGGGGTTCCGTCCCAGTGAAATTGCTGCAGAGAAGCAGTGTAAAACCAGCATCGTTGTCGTAGATGCATTTACATGAATATTGAGTCATGACTACCGTCAGTTATACTGTTCCTATCAAAACTTCCCGATCTGTTAATCTGTTTGAAAAACCTTCCAGGATCTCATTCAGAACATAAAGATGCTATCACCTTTTCATTCACATTACCCGTGTAAACGGAACGTGATTTGAATCTCAATATTACCAGTAACAGGACCTAAGAATTTCATTTCATTAGACTTTGTCTAAATTGAGCACAGTATAAATCGACAGTCAAGTCCTGGTTCCTCAAGATAAGTTTCAGATTAATGTCGGCAAAGCCAAGACGGCGTTCAAAACATGTGATACAAATATCTTATACATCAGTACAACATTGTAGGAAATATATTGATCAGATATCGTGGTTTGGCATTTGCCTTGAGTCTTTGTGCTGAATTTCCAGATCACAGCTTAAATCAGCTATCACAATCAGTTTGTGTTAAATTTCAAGGGGAGCTCAAGGGCATGTACACATACCTGAAAGTCTTTTTGCCCATGTTTCAATCAGAATATTGGAAATGAGAAATCAAATGTTAGGAGGACAGCCAAAGATTAGTCGGTTACTAATAATATTTCAATATAAACCACTCCGGGGCCTACACATGTCTGCAAGCGAAGCTGGAGTGCCTTGATCTGAAAGGTGTAGAAGTCTACCTAAGGATATGGAAATAGTTCCAGCAGACATGACGCTTTCGTCATCTTCATAATGCTTGTCAGGCAATCGTTTCTTCAAGTGTCGAAACATGTGTAAAACTGACATTGTGACACGTTTGATTAATTCGAATGAATTTTGAAAATTTCAAACCAACAGTCGTGCAAAGCAGCTGTGGCAAAATCAGACGTGTGGACAAGCTAATTGTCCTAATGAAACAGCACATCTTCAGTGAGTTTTCAACAACGTTTAGATTTGATGTTCCCTTCGCGATTCCGTGAACAGATCAGCGTAGTAACTGCCATGGTTGATGATCAAACTTTTGGGGGTGCTGTCGACCCATTAGGATTCCTATGGAATCCTAGAATCATGGCCTTCGTCAGAGGAGGAGACTTTTGACGTTTCAACTGCTTTGATTGTTGAATATGTTCCAGCTGAGAGCGGTAAACACACGATTTATATCGCTCAACATTTCTGGACTGCTTCAAAACGACGTTCACGAGAGATGAACCTCGAGCGTTTTTGATCAGAAGACTTTGAAGACCAATCGTGCTGATACATTTCCTATGCCCTCGTAATTCCTAGCAATTTTGAACAACATCCCGAGTATACGTATGTGAAGTGTGGTGAGTGGATAACTATATAGTTATCAACGTTTTCTTTAGTCGTAGTTGTTGAAGATCTCCTGGACTTGGATAAACTAGAGCCCCATGCCATTCCCTTTAATCTATACTCCCCATAAACAGTGAAAAAGAAATGAGTATCAAACTCTGAATTTGACACGATGTTGAACTTAATAAAATGAAAATCTTTCATACTTAGGCGCAAAATCTTTCAGTCATTCCCCGTATATGCGATTAGTTCTGGCCTTGAAAAGACAACTCTTTTAGGTAACAAAAATACGTTATTTCAAGCAATTTTCCAAAAGGAGTGTACACGAAGTCAGAATTCTAGACGTCAATTATCTTGCAACTGTTACTAATTATATATACGTTGTATCATATCTAATATTCCCATTATATTCAGCTATTATAACATGTATTAAGCTTTATAACATATATAAACACTAGTGCATAGATGAAAACACATATTTGAAACAATAAGAAGGTGGACTCGTGAATGTTTCATTGAAATATGTATATATATATGCATGTATACGTTTACATTATTACGCTACAACAGAGCGCCTATGAAATAGGCTTATACGCTGAGTTGCGTGCCTTTCTCTGCCAGGATCCTATATCGATCCTGATAATGCTTCTTATCTCGTGTTCCTCATACTCGCATTTGAGTATCTAACTGACATGTGTTACAATTCACATTGGAAGAATGTCCAAAGCTCACTAACACACTTATATCCAGTCACGAGAACAATAATCTGCGTCTTGCTAACTATCAACCTTTCCCTTACCTACGTGCATCATAACATGTAAACTGTTAGGATGTTTCAAAGTTCATCACTTCAAACCAAACAATCACACGCAGGGTGAGTTTTTGGGTAGGAGTGGTTCGTTCCTTCCGCACTTCAAAACACACATTTTTTTTTACTAAAGGATGAGCCAAACATAGCATATATCAGAATGCAACGGAGTCCTTTCTACATATACGTTCAATAAATCAGGCTTACTTATGGCAACGGACATATGTGGGTGGGTGAACAGCTTGAGCATAACGCCTGAGAGTTTCTTGAGAGCATTTGGGCTTCACACTCAAAACTGAATCTCATGATACGCACGTCTCTTTAGGAAATGTACCTCTGAAAATGGGCACCTCACAGGTTGACATGGTCATTTATATTACACTTAACATGTTATACTTTCATATGGATCACTGTTAACTCCCTAAGGAGTAGAGAATATCCAGATTATCTCTTGAACCATTTGTTATATATACTATTCAAAAAAGGAAACGCATAACCTAGAAATCTGTTGCGAAAATGTTGTACTTTCAAACATGTATAACCCGTCCAAAAATAGACTTGAATGAATTTGTACATCAGTATAGAAGAAGACATGTCTATGCAAACAAGTGGATAACTTTAGATAACGGAGACGTTGAGCACGACGGTGACGACGTAGCACGGTCCCGACGTCGGGTCTCCTGGTTCTCAGTTCAATCTTTCTCAACCTGTTCCGTACAGTTTGACCGGATATCCTCCGAAGTCCAGGCACCCTGGCTGCTGTGCTCTCACCCGTGGCAGTACGAACACGCAAATGTAGTACCCGGATGTACCGATCTTGGGCTGCAGTGGTAACTCGAGGCCTGCCTGTACGGGGACGGTCATTTGTTATACCTGTTTGATTGTAACGATTTCCGAAAGTTATCTGGATTTTTATAGCCAGACAGTACATGCTCTTTGATGCACAATTTCAAGCGAAGGTGATTTCTGTTGCATTGTTGCGATGCCTTTTTAATCCTTGTAAGAAATCTCATCAAAGTCAACATTTTCAGGTAAAGTCGCTTTTTTAATTACTTGTGCAGTTGTATAAAATCATGTTTCAAGAAAAAGATAATGTTTTTTTAAACAATTCCAGACATACAATCCATGTTGAATGTCATAGGAAGTAATCGCTTTTCACATATGGGTCCTGGTATGTCTGGGCAATTACGATGATCAGCCCCAGACCAACGTGCAGCTTGTTATGGCCGATGTTATTACATAAAGATTTCCGACCTTCGTGAATACTAAAGATTATGCCAGGCATTTGTCATCGATCCTATACAAATTGACGCTTTGTTATATAACATTCTGTTTCCTGTATGGCAAGGTATGGTTTATACACGCAAGAACTGAGCTCTCCCAATGACATTTACGATTTCAATCACTTGCCAATTTGATTTATTGCCTTTATCAAGAGAGCGCTTCTATATATCATTTTGATACATTTGTTAACATGTCATTTAACTCTACATCAACAAAAGAATGCATTAGTCGCCAATGCATTCTTTGTGAATGCAGAAATTAAGGTAAAAAATACTTAATACGTCTTGAAGTGACGGTCAATGTTAAGAGAAGATAGCATTCATTAAGTGGGACAGGGGCAAGTTAGACATGTTCAAGAAGACAAATCAATATCACAGCTTCTAATCCGAACTAGCTCATTTGAGCTATCAAGTGCAAAGCGAACACAGTGATTGGCAGGTACATTTGGTATCCCTCCGTAAATACATGCAGTTGGAGTTAACAGGATGGGTGATCGCCACTGATTCTGTGACCTCAACCTAAGGTCGAGATGGTGACAATTGATGCTTCAGACCTAGATTACCCAAGGTTAACCAATGTATCACGTGGATCGAACAGATGAAATTTGTTTGGACGTTTCCGGACCTGTTTCACCTCATCAGATAAATTCCAACACTAACACCAAGGGCTAATTTCATGTGCAAAGCGCTTTCATGTTCTCCAATTTGGGATGCTAGTTTTAATAGCTTGCTTGGACCCTATTGATTATTTACCAAAATATTGGTTCCATATCGTTTTCTTTCCCCGGAGCTTATTCCATAACAAAAATGAGACAAACAGAGGCGTTTTTTTTGTCGGCATTACATACTGTTAATTACTTTACCCATATTTATCCTCTCTCTTATTGGTTTATCTGTTTCTCTAGATGTACATGTACTGACGGTTTTATTTTCATTTCAGTAAATGTAGATCGAATGCGTAAAATAGGCCTAGGTTCCCTTCGACAGAAACAAAAGTAAAACTGAAGCACAAAATTATACATACTCTGCAAAACCTCTGGCGTGTTACTTTCAATTTAGAGTTTAAAAATATTATTATATAATGTATAGTAATACAAAATAATGATGCGTCAGCAAGTTTGATACCTTTAAAAGTGTAAAATGTTTTTTTCGTGTCAGCAAAATTTGTAGTTAGTTATACGATAACATAAAGTATTGTATTAAAGCTGAGCAACGTCTCCTTGTACGGCATTCCATTCCAGGAAAAATAGTGAAATACATTGGTCATCATCTTTGTATCTATATGTATGTTTCTATCTAATGTATGAATTGTTAAATGACCTCCTCGAGTCTAACAAAAAACGTCTTGAAATCTAAGACCTTGAATGTTGTAACGGTTTCCCTTATCAAACAACTATAACTTATCTCAAAACAGCCTAACAAAAGCATGGTTATGTTAAATCGTACTGTTTGCTTGGATACTCACCTCAATGTTCGCCCACAAACGTCTTGAAAGCTAATTGGTTTAGCTTTTTCTGATGTATAATAAGAATATTTATTCCCCCACACCTCTGGCGAGTTACTTTCAATGTAGGTTTGCGAAGAAAATTATTATAATGTATTAGAATACAACGTTCGATAATGTTGGACTTGAAAAGTCCAAAGTGTTCTTCTTGTCAGCAAAATGTGATACTATGACGAGAAGTACTATGTTAAAGTTGTGTGTTCATGTGCGGCATTCCGTTCCAGGAAATGACTTTAGGTTTCCCTTCAACAGTAACCTACAAACAAGAGGTTTAAACAACCAATGAGTTTAGACCGTTAAGAAGCAAACTTCATGCTGGAGGAAAGCACGAAATGATGCTATACTAGCACTGATCTTACCAATGCACCCATTGACCACTTCAAACCCCAGAGAATGGGTATGGTGATCATAAACCCAGAAACATGACCAAGAAAAATGAATTGTTGAAACAACTATCTTAGGTGTTGGACCTGCCTTAGAAGCTAGATAATCCTGACTCAATGCAATATAATAGTGTTATTTTAGTGGGTCGTTAACGTCATAATAATATAAATTACGTTTCTCTCCCATTGCCGCAGGCAGAGTCGATTGCACGATTCCGACCGCATCATGTGCATGCGTTTATGAGTCAATATCAAATAGTGATTACACGATGTGTTTCGAAAAAGTAATGGTCTCATGTTCCACGGATGACACTCGTCATAAAGGTAAGGCAATTATTTACCTGAAAAACACGGGAATATATCATGTTAGAAGACAAAGTATAGTAATAAATTGGACATCATCTTTGTATCTGATGTATCAAATTTGGAAATGACCTTCTGTTGTTTTACATAAAACTTCTTGAAATCGGAGCCTAAGAAAAGCATGGTTCTGTAAATTCCTACTGTTTGATTGGATACTCACCTCCATATTCGCCTACATTAGGCGGTGGCGTACGTAGCCTAGTGTTTAAAGGAGAATATTAGACAATTGCAATAATTTGCTGGGTGAAAGATAAAGCCATCAGAAACATGTACGCCAATTGTTAGTTTAAAAATATGGTTTATTACGTTTTTATCGCTAAAAGAGTTTCTGTTATCTGAGCTTCGGCCATTATGCACCTGGAACCCATTTTGTTCTGGGGAGGTAGGGGCTCATCAATTTTGTACACGTTTCTAGGGGGTAGGTGCCATCAATTTTGTACATAACAATATAAACAAATTATGCTTTAAAAATACGGAAAGGGGAGGGGGATCATTGACTTTGTACACGACATGCAGGGGGGTCACTTACTTTGTACATACAATTAAGGGGGGTTTATTCACATTGTACAAGCTTCTCCATAAAAATCATCATCATCCCCCCTAGCCATAAATTATGAACGGTCCCTAATACAAGTCGTGTTGTTTCTGTAAATGGTACGATGGTGTATTCCGTTGCCTGGGGATGCACGGCATCATCGAGCAATGGAAAGAGCCACCATTTCTTCCGTTTTCCAAGTAAAGAGACAGATTTAGGCACGATAAATGTTCCGATCATTTCGAGTTGGATGCATATGAAAGAGACATGCACACATGGGGTATGAAAATCCAAAAGCTAAGCTAAAGAAGGAAGAAGTACCCACGAGATTCATTTATACTCCATCATTCCCTGTTACAACTTAATGTTAGTGGTATTTTTAACATAAATTAGATTAAAGTCCGATTGCCAGTCGAATTGCATCCGCTACAAATTGCCCCGAGGTTTCGGTCAAATTGCCCCAGGGGGTAGTCAAAATGCCCCAATTTATTTAAAATGATTACATATAGGCCACATATGCATAGTTGTGTCAACTTTGATGTTATGTTCTTCATATAAAAGTATATACATACTTATGAGTTTACTAATGGAACATTTTTCAGAAATATTACTTCCTAATAACCTTTATATAAAGAACAAAATATCAAAGTTGAAAAACTATGCATGTACGGCATATACATTGTATTTAATCATTTTTAAAAGAATTGACCAAATTCGAATGAATGACCAAATTTGCTGGGGGCATTTTGTAGCTGGGGCAGTTCGACTGGTACCCATGAGATATATATATATTCATTACCAAAATCACCCATTTGACACAAAAGGAGCTGCAATCACATTTCAAAAAAATAATTCTTAGGGACTGGTCATATTTTATAGGGGTGGGTTTGCTGGATGGAGCTGTATCACATTTTGCTGACAATTAGTATTTATTTGAATATATATGGCCTTTTTCAAATTTATTTTGACCTCAAGCGGTGTCTCCGTTTCGCTTGATTCTTCTTTTTCATCTTCACTGGAAGATTGTCTTGCAAGATGTAAAANNNGATCGTATTGATACGGTCTAACATCCATTTCAGAAATGACATCAGGAACATCTTTTACTGCTTCTGAATCCAAGGACACTGTTAAGTTGTGAGGTAAAATCAAAGAGGAAGCCATCAGCAACCGGCACATATGACGTCATGTCACGTGATACCCTCTTTGATCATTAACTGTTGGGTGTTTCCGTAATAGGCGGAAATACGAGTACGATTTTTGTGTTTTTATTGCTATTTTACAAACTTTTTGTTCAATTTTAATCACGGAATGTGACTTTTAGAACACCCTTTACAATATATCAAAAGTTTTGTTTTCGTTCGTATTCTCCTTTAAAGTGTCAGATTCGATGCATCGAATTTGGTATTTTGTGTAAAGCCTATTTCTGGTGTCCCCACCGTGATATTGTTGGAATGTTGTATGACAGTTGTTTAAGAACATCATGAGCTGTATACCGCAACAAATTTCCACGGATTGACGAAGGGTCAGTTTGCAAAGTCACAGAGTCAATTGCAGATCAGTAGTGCGTGTGTCCACATCTGTTTCTAGACCGTCTCCGTGGTGTAGTGGTTAGAGCGTCCGCCCGGAGAGCGGAAGGTCGCGGGTTCGATCCCCGACCGCGTGATACCAAAAGACGTTAAAATTTGGTACTTGTTGGTCCCTGCCTGGCGCTCGGCATTAATGGCTGGTCGGCTCGGAGTCCGTATAATATGTCTGAGTGGGGTATCAGAAATCTTAACACCTGGTCAGCCTTCTCTGGTGGAGGATGATTCTGATGGATACGCCTACCTAAGATGTCCCAGACATGCTCTGTGGGAGCAAGGTCTAGGGAATATGCTGGCCACTGCATCCTCACAACTCCTTGATTAAAAAAGTCTGTAACCACATGTGCCCGATGTGGCCTGGCGTTGTCGTCCTAGAGCAACACTTGCGGTCAAGTGGCGTTAAGTGATGGAATGACAAGTGAACGAAGAATATCATCTCTGTACCGTAAACCAGTTAGGTTGCCACGAATACGGTACAGAAGAGTCCTGTGATGAAGACTGAAGCCACCCCACACCATGACGGATTCTCCACTAAACCGGTCACGTTCACATCGTGAAAGCGTTCTATTCGCCTTCTGAACACCCGTGCACGACCATCATGAAACTGCAAATTGTATCGGGACTCATCGGAAAACAACACCCATGACCACTGTTGACGATTCCATCGCAATGAGCCGACACAATACTTCCCGTGCTGTTCTGTGACGAGGACTTAACGGTTGTCTGGCAGCTGGGCGTCTCTTATGCCAGCGGCACGTAAACGGTTACGAATGGTCTGGGCACTGATATTGACATTCGTGTCTTTCCATAATTGGAGGCGAAGAGCATTTGCTGTGACGAATCTCTGCCGTAGAGCTGGAGCAAGGACATAATGGTCATCAGCATGTGACGTTGAACGGGGCCTTCCTGAACGTGGCCGGTCCTGCACCCTCCCTGTCGTCTGAAACATTTCAAAAAGTCAATGAATCAAAGAGGGGGATTTCTTAAGACGTCGAACAACCCCATGAATCGAAACGCCATCCTGAAGCCACCCAATCGCCCTTGCTCGATCAAATTCACTCAACGGTTGTTGCCTTGCGCACTGACAAAATCATCAATGACACTGTTGCAAAGAGCCCAACTTCTTATATCCATCCATGCAAATGCTTCATTAGGATCATGTGTTCCACGTGCATGGTTGCATTTGTGTTCTCTGTTCCCATCCAGACTAAGGATTATGATCTCAACAATGAGCATTTTTGGCAAATTTTTGGTCATTTTTTTCGGTAAAACATAACCAATATGGCTGTCATAAACCGTTAAACTGCATTTGTGAATGCTTCCGGCGTTACTTAACCGATTTTGTTCAGGATAACGGATGCTACAATTCCTTACTACGTGAACACTATCAAAATAGCAGGTGTTCCCATATTTCTTTGAATAAATATAGATTAAGCAATCGTGATACCGGAGGGAAATGCATTCCTCACCAAGAACAATAACAACAGAAAATAAAGAGGCACAAAATGAACATGGCCCTGTACTACAGTTGTTAAGCCTATTAATTCATGTATAACAAAACCTATTGCATATGCTTGAAAATTTGAAAGTATTGTTTAATTGATAATGCAAATTACTGAAACACAGGAATCAATACGATGTGCATAAAGTAAGGTTTCATTGAAAAAAATAGTTTTGGGCAGCAGTATCGTCGTTTCTATTTTATTTGTATTTGCATGTTTGGTTTGTTGTATATTACCATAAAAATTATAATACGTTAACCCCACTAAGGACCAGGCTTACCACATCAGGGTGTGATTTCCACGCCGCTCTCAGCAATATTGCAGCTATATGGTCTGTAAATATTCGAGTCTGGACCAGACAGTCCACTGATCAACAGCGTGCGCATCGATCTACTCAATTGGGAGTGAGTGAGTGAGTGAGTTTAGTTTACGCCGCACTCAGCAACATTCCAGCTGTATGGCGGCGGTCTGTAAATAATCGAGTCTGGACCAGACAATCCAGTGATCCATATCATGAGCAAGGATCTGCGCAATTTGGATCTACTCAACTGGGATACGATGACATGTGTCAACTAAGTCAGCGAACCTGACAACCCGATTAGTCGGCCCTTGCGACACGCATGGGCTTGGTGAGGATCAATTCTAACCGGATGTATTTAACCAAAAGTATTTGTATTTGCATATGTGTATTTAGATATCATTCGGAAAAATTGAATTTCAACGACAGGGTATTCGTATTAATGCTGGATGTAACCCAAAGTGCAAGCAGAGGGAAAAAGCACGACACGGTATTCAACGGCATTTGTGAATCCTTGTACAACACTGACTGGCTGAGTTTGGTTTTACGCCGCTCTTAGCAATATTCCAGCAACATCACGGCGGGGGACACCAGAAATGGGCTTCACACATTGTACCCATTTTGGGATTCGAACCCGGGTCTTCGGCGTGACGAACCAACGCTTTAAACACTGGGCTACCCCACCGCCCCTCCTTGTACAACAATCAGACACTATATATTAGAATGAAAGAGTGAGAATAATCCCTTCGCCTTTACCAATTTCAAGCTAGGCCATTACAGAGGAATTGTTTATATGTGGAAAATCGAGCTGGATCTTATGCGTGTCGAGCAAACACAATGGTATAAAGGATACAGTAACCGAGAATCTAATTTAAATGAACCGTCTTAAAATGTTTTGTCAACACAAAATGAGGCAAATTTAATTATACAGATAATGTACATGATAAATCAACTCGATTCCAGTGAACCTACATATACATATCCTTGTGTTTAAATAGCTTCATTTCAAAAGAATATCCAGTTGGAACACTCGTAGATCAATTGAAGCAGCTGTTACCGAGAAACGGAAGACAGTTAAACCGATGGTATTTCGCATGCATCGATAAGCTGTGGACTAAAGTGAATGCATGGCATTTAATCAAACCGAAGTGACTCGTCTAAATACGGCGTTGGGTAACACGATGTAATCCTGCCATGAGTGATCGCCCTGTGGTCTTTCTGGTGCGACAAAGACAGTTATTAATGCCGACGTGATAGAATTATCTTCTCTTGAGGTGCGAAACATGTGTATTCATGATTAAATGGTTAATGGCACGCGTAAATTAAAGGCAACTCTTGTATCGATTTCAAACGGTGATCGTACCGAACTGATAGAATTTAGACAACCTTGGAAGCACTGACTTCAGCGTTATGCCAGAGCAGTTAATATGAAGTTTCACAATATAAAATAATTGACATTGTACTGAACTTGATGCTTTCATTTTCATCACTGTGTTATAGTGTGTGAATATTCATATGAATGAATCTTGTTTACGGTATTTTGTGCAATATTCCTGCACATAAAACGACACGTCGAATACTATTGAAATATTGTTATCATGCTGGGACCAAAACCCATTACAGGTGAAAGCCTTAACCACATGGCTAAAGAACACGAATATCAATGAATTACCATAACGGGTTTACATGTTTCATACAACCACCTTGTTCAGTGATCAAACAAATTTGTCTCACTGTTATTTTTGAGACAAGAAACCACTTCAAAATATGATTATTACTATAAAGAACTACGTGCTTCTCTTACCTCGTTAAGAGCTATGGTAGAAACACATCAAGTTTGTTTTATCCTCTGTGTCCAAACAGTACCCTTTGGTTTCAGAAGAACATACAATACAGTCAGATTAAGTGTTCTCAATCGAAAATTACTGGAGAAGATTTTCTACCAATCTGCGAATCAAATAGACAGTTTACATGTGTTAGCAGGAGGAAAACTGACTATTTGCGTCAGTGCAATACGAAACCTGGAAGAGCATTGATCCCGTCCGTTCACGTATCGTTAAGAGAACTGATATTACCCATCAATGGCTTTTACATCCACAGGAATCCTACAATGTCTGATGAAGGACAAATGCCAACTTGTCTTAGATAATCAACTGTGAAAATGCCACATAATGAATGTAATCAAGTTGCTTAATATGAAGTATTGAATGAAGAATGTGCTAGTTTTTTGACAATGCAATCGACAAAAAGAAATACATGTAATGTGAAAGGAATACTTACCAGATGCATTGCTGAACAGCGTTAAATATACAAATTTTGTTCTTGCAATAGTAATATATGTAGCATGTCGCCGCTGGTAGGTATTTTAAATATTTGCAGACTCAGAATTGATAACCAGGGTGACCCTTAGTTAAGCATGTATTTACTTAGTAGGAATGGGTAACCAAAACCATGTAGATTTGAAGACGAAGATACGTTGCCTAGATCTCCCTTTCCGGTGGCGTATCAAGCAAGTTAAGTGATTTGCACGACTAAAAAGTCTTTACAATTATGGTTACATTTCTCAATAGTGATGTACAAGCACAAAAGGTTTTGGGTATTTTGGCTTTAACCCAAATGCAAGATATAGCACGTCAGCGCTGATGTGTGTTTTAAATATTTGCAGGCTTGGAATTAATAATCATGCTGACCTTTAGTTTAGCATCTGTTTATCTGTTATGGATTTCGTCAAGCGTGGTTACGTACGTTTACAAATACTTTTGTATCTCTTTCTGATTCTGTATCAAGCAAATTAGGCGATCTGCACAACTAAATGTATATTTACAATTTTGGCTAAAAGATTCAGTAGTGAGGTACATGAACCAAAGCATTTGGGTATTTGTTTTTTAACTCCAATGCATCATATGATGGATTTTTGAGTGTCTTCATGGGGATCTATCTTCACAAACAAACCTTTTCCTCAAATGATAGTAAGCAGGCCGAATGAAAATCGTATAAAAGAGTTAAAAGTGCTGTACTAAATCAACTTTGCATTCAGATGATACTGTCGTATCTATCTCTTTTGATGTTATGGTGTTTTGATGGAAACTGCAATGGTCACCATCACGCTATTCTATAGTTTGCAGACGTGCAAAGCTTATCTTACAGATACGGTCCTCCTGAATGATAAATGTACGTTATTGATTTAATATAAAACAGGAAAACATAGGGATTCATCATTTACTGTTATATAAGAATGATCATGTGTTTTGATCCTTTTAGATTTAGATTTTTTTACCATAGTCACTCTAGCCAGACGAAACTGTGAAAAGAATAACGGATTATAAGCAATATTCTCATGTAGAGATTCCAAACGTATATAAACGGATTTAATTTGGTGACATCGCCAAACCTAAGATCAAGATGTCTACATTAGCCATTTACACGCCGAAGTTTGAAGTGCAGTTTCTTTCGTTCTCAATGTTAAGACTTGTTGTCTTTGGCTCTTTGTTATTGACTCCTTGTGAGATATACAACATTTGCTCACATACTTCTGGATGATATAGCTGTCGCATCAGAGGATGCCATGTTTGGTAATCAAAGTCTTCTACTGAAACTACAGTTTTGACATTGATGGCCATGGAGATTTCTATGGACACTATACGATGGAGAGACTTTATACTTGATGAGTGATTAGCTAGCCACTTGATGTCAATGTATTGATTTATGAATGATGAAACACGTGTATTCATTATTCAACTTTTGAATTATCTCGAATCACTGGTCGTGAGCTCGAGTCCGAGATTAACTCAAATATGATTCTTGGTCTTTTCCATCCAACCATAAAATCATGCACTTTATGTTTCACATGATTCTGTTGATTCAGTGAGTTCTGAATAACTTCATATACATCCCCACCAGAGGTCTATCGAATTGTGTGTATTTGGACTTGTCTCGACAATAATCCATAAGCATATAAGAAAAACCTTTACATACTATGCATATTAATGTCACCATATTCATTTCAACGAAACAGTCAAAACACTCTTCTTCCATCATACATGCATATGTAAAGGGTCAACAAAATATTAAAAATTACAGGCTAATAAAACCAAAACAGTATTATCTAGAACCGGACTAAACCCATTTGGAAAATAGAGTTATAAGTCTATGCGATTAGTGCCCTATGCCTACATGCAAATTGGCAATTAACATCAGCATTTTTGACATACATAGAGAAATACAATGTCTACGTTCAAATCAGATGAAAACGAAATCTGTCTCCAATACTTAATTACTTTCCCACTCTCTTTGTATTTGACGTTTGGTAAGAACGACTCTAGCCCCACAAAGCGTCAATACAGTAGTCGGTCAAGCCTTACATCTGACGTTATATCAACAATTGTCAAGAGGGGAGAACCTCTGCAGTCTGTCTACACTGTGGACGTTCAACACATTTCCATTCAACTCCACACGAAAGCTCCACAAGACTCTATCGATGGATCACTATAAAAGGTGCCAGATGATTTTGATGTCATCGGAAAATATATCGGAAGTGTATCCTGCTCAACCGGTTGTATTCGTCACAAAAGAACAATTATGAAAGTCTTGTTTAACTTGTGTTTATTTAAATCACAAGTTATATACGAATGACGTTTTTAGTAAACTGAAAACATTCAAACACGATTTAACCACGACTCAAATTTAACGGAAGATCATACTATTGGTCCTGATCCTCTTTTTGGAGACGGAACCAACGATCATTGATCACAACTTATTCCTGCTAGTATTAGTAAACATACCCCATTATATAGGTACTGAATTAAGTTAATTTGGGGTGGGCGTGAAATTCTCCTCTCTGTCAGTCGTGGATGTTCAGATGATTTCAGTTTACACGAGATCTTGTTGAACCAACATCACGTTTTACCAAGCACTCAATTTTCTGTATAACTAGTTCTTAAATATTGGGGGCGCTAGGGTAGCCTATTGGTTAATGTGTTCGTTTGTCACGCCGAAGGCCCGGGTTCGAATCCCCACATGGGTACAATGTGTGAAGTCCATTTCTGGTGTCCCCAGCCGTGATGTTGCTGGAACATTGCTAAAAGCGGCTTATAACTATACTCCCTCACACTTAAATATTGATGTATTCACTGGTGAACTGCAGCATCAGTTGATGAGAACAGATTTTCAAACATGATGAAACATATTTCATGAAATTCAGTTATTGAGCACTGAAACATATATGTGAAAACCATCATAGGATTCTGGATTAGCTCATTAGCTCAAAATGCGGTATTCATGATTGTTTGAAATTGTTGTGGCTGCAATCTAATGTAGTTTACACTCATGCACCGTTGTGTCGAACATTAACGGTTGTCTCAAATTGGGATTTGTTCCTGATTGTACCTTCTACGGTCATCATTTTTAATCTGTTCTATATGAAATAAGATTTGTCGAAGTTACTGTTGTCTCGAAGGTATTTTCTGGCCCAAACATGTACTTCCCGTGCAAATAATCCAATCACAGCACGACTCGTCGGTCTCCGCAGTTGAATTAAAAAATCTCAAAAATGTAAATCTGTAAATCATCACGTAAATCTTCCAAATAATTTCAGATCAGAATTTTCATCTGAATTCAACTTGTACATGTACATGACATAGCAGTTGTCTTCGTAACTAGTGTAGCAGTCATAGCCATGGACAGTGAAGAGTTAATATAAGTAGTGTCAAGTTCAGTCAGGTCGACATAACTGATCCCTATTTCCTTTCGGGAGCTATTTCACACAGATTGATGCATAGCTACACCTACGAAATTAATGACGTCACATTATTTGTGTTGATAAATAAATTAGTTCAGCATTTTACTCAGTATTTCTACAGCCAAACTCCTTTGCAATGCAATAGTTCAGGTGAAACTGAAATTAGCTATGTATTTATGCAGAATTGGTTAATCACTTCTTTTTGAGAAATTTTAACAGTCGTGCAAGAACTGGTCAACACTTGAAAATTTGATCATCACAACGTTGTCAGATGTTTCAAAGGTAAAACAAAACTGTTTCAGAAAATAATAAAATACATTAAATTAAAGTATGATACTCATATCAGTTACATCACCATCGGCCAGCATTGTGGCGTCTGTTTACAAACAACATCGTACAGCTGTAATGCTGCTGAAACAAATATATGCTCATGATATAGTCACAATTGCACAATTTCTTATGAATGTCGAAAGGGTTTTATCGCGTCTATTTTATTCCTACCACCGTCGAATTAGTATGTATACTATGTTTCGTTTAACTTGTAGTTTTTAACAAATATTTTAATACATTGAGTGAGTGAGTGAGTTAAGATGTTAAGTCACATCGGCAATATTTCAGCAATATCGTGGCTAAAGCAAGTTATAAATATATCAACAATTTAAGTGAAATTATAAAATTCTGCCGACGAAGGAAAGTAAAATAACTAGATTATCACAGATATAGATATAAAACTAGTAACTAAATCTAAAACATTT
>VKKT01000020.1:245617-260232 GCA_008038995.1 Haliotis laevigata
CACACACACACACACACACAAAAACGTTTTGGCGCTACGAATGGACGTTACGAACGATTGGTCTGCGTATTAACATTTATAGTTGCAGGGCACGTGTTCCTCACGACGTGACCAGTAGCACTTTACTTTATTTATGTATTTAGATGAGCAAACGTGACACCGGAGGAAAACGCATTCTCACAAAGAATAATAACAACTGTAAAATGACTGGGCACTAAGGGGAATTTGCCGGTAAGTAGCTTTTAATAGTAATGGAAATAACTAGAACACTGGAACGAAAATGATGTAACGTTGTTTTTAAGAGTTATTAGCTTTTGGGCAGCAGGTTCGTCCTTTGATGATGACAAATAGTATTCTCACGATAGTGTATATTTTCATACCCCTTCAGAAATCGACATTTGATTGATTGGATACTTGCTTTTCTCTTAAATTAAAACGGATATCCAAGGGGTAAACATTGAAACTCAGCAATATTCCAGCTATATGGCGGCGGTCTGTAAATAATCGAGGCTGGACCAGACAATCCAGTGATCAACAGCATGAACATCGATCTGAAAACCTAAGAGCATATTGTACCCATCTCCTTTGATGTTATGATGTTTTGGAAACTGCAATGGTCACCATCACGCTATTCTATAGTTAACAGACATGTGCAGAGCTTAGATTACATATACAGTTCTTCTAAATGATACATGCCCGTTATTGATTTAATGTAAAAACAGGAAAACATAGGTATTCATTACATCATATACTGTAATAGAAGAACGATCATGTGTTTTGATCCTTTGATGCAGTTTTGTAGGTTTTTTGCCAGTCTCTCCAGTCCGCCGAAAATATGAACTTGATAACAGATTGTGAGCGACATTCTAATGTGCAGATTCCAAACATATTTAGACGTATTTAATCTGGTCATATTGCCAAATATAAGATCAATGTGTTTGCATGGGCACTTATGAGCTGAAGTTTGAAATGTAATTAATTGCGTTCTCCATTGTATAATACATAAACGTCTTTGACAATTTGATATTGACTCATGGTGAGATATACAACCTTTTATTATATAGGTAGTATTTTTCCTGTACCAAGATTGGTCAAAATACCTTCACATGATTGACTACAAAACACGATATTGACTTGAGTTTTCTGATATATTACGATATTGACTTGGGTTACTAAAAATAGACAAGGAATCCCGTACGAAAGGGCTTCCTCCGCTTTTCAGCCAATCAGATCACTCGGATAGATGGCACAGTGTGTGCATTAAAAGAGTTTATGTTACAATCCGTTTCTCCTTCATTATATAATGAAACAATTATAGACTCTTGTAGAGGTCGATATCGGTTTTTATTGACCTGAGAAAAACAAAATCGACCTCGCAAACTCGGTCGATATTGTTTTACTCCGGTCAATAAAAACCGATATCGACCTCTACAAGAGTCTATAGTTGTATATTATCACATACTTCTGGAGGATATAGCTATCGCATCAGAGGATGCAATAGTTGGTTATCGAAGTCTCATTCACTAGAGCTACAGTTTGGTCATTAGTGGTCATAGGCAGAAGACTGTGACTTATAAGTATGCAGAGTACGAGTCCTAACCCTTTTGCTCGCCACTTGATGTCATGGAAGTGATTCATGAATAATGAAACAAATGTATTCATGTTTTTACTTTTCACTGCTTGTCTGTTCGAATACGATAACCATTCGAGTATGAGTCTTGGTCTTGTTCAATCCAATTAAGACAATTCACAAGCATATATCTAAAATCGTGTACATACTATGCATATTGGTGTCATCATATTCATCCTAACGAAGATTCTTCAACATTTTTTATCATCATATATATAAAGTTTAAACATAATTTAAACAAATGTAGGCTGATTATCTACAACAGAATTGGTACTCATGAGGATACGGGTTTGAATTGGTCTTTAGCAACCCATGCAAGAGGAAAGGTCAGGACTCGCAACCTTGGCTGACACATGGTTGCATCTCAGTTGGGTAGATCGATGTTCATGATGCTGGTCACTGGATTGTCTGGTCCAGACTAAATTATTTACAGATGGCTGGAATATTTGTGAGTGTGCGGCGTTTAACAAAAAAAAAATACAGAATTGAAATAAACCCATTTGAAAAAAAGGGAAAATGTGTCTTCGCAATTAGTGTCCTATGACTAACAGCTAACTAGCAATTAACACAACAATTTTCTTTGACATACATAGAGAAATTATCAAATCAGAAAAAATTAAGTCGTTCTCAGCACATAATCACACTCTCACTCTCTTTGTATTTGATGTTAGCTAAGAACGACTCTAGCCCCTAAAAGTGTCAATACAGTAGTCGGTCAAGCCTTACATCTGACGCTATGTCAACACATGTCAAGAGGGGAGAACCTCTGCAGTCTGTCTACGCTGTGGACGTTCAACACATTTCCATTCCCCTCAAGCATTTACCAGCTGAAAAATTAATTTTGGTTCTGGTTAAACGTTGGCCACAGTAGTTGCGATTACTTGCCTCTCATTCTTGTTTGATTTTAGGGGGAGTTGAACACAATCAATTTTGATTGAGCATGCGGTGTGGTCATCCTGGTAACATGAGCTTCAGTCATGACACATTACATAGATTGTGCCGGCACACTTTATGTTGGTTTTGAATACTTATGTTGACTTGACTGATTTACTTAATTTGATCGTAGATAGTCTAAATATATATATATGATTTAATTTTTTTTGCAGTCAAATATTTAATGTACTTATATTCCTTATTTATTCTGACTTCAGATTAAAATTCCATTGCCTTCAGTCTTACGTTTTAGTCATACAAAGGCATACTATATTTGTCAGAGATATTGTAACAGTTTTGTTTCTACTTAAATCGTAATTTATCAGCTACATCACGCTATATACACGTCGTTTGCATACTGTATAACCATACGATGCGGACTGAACCAATATTCACACACGCTTATTGGTTTCTACACTTACTGCTTATGTATGTCTTTAATGTTTTAGGACTGTTTTTCCATATGGATTATTTGTGATTTTCGAAGAAAAGACTCAACATATCCATAGATGTAAACAACACCAACGAGAAATATACCCAGACTTTAATACACACGAAAACCTAGATGAACGTGTCCCAATCCACCGTTATTATCCATCCCGAAACCTTGTTTAACCTTGAATTTGATTAAATCGCAAGTTATATTGATATGACGTTTTTAGTAAATTGAAAACGTATTCATACCCGATTTAATCAAGACCAAATTTCAACCCCAGATCGTAGTGTAGACGGTCTATTGCTCCTAACCCTCTTGTTATTGTAGACGGAACCAACAATCACTGATCAGGACTTGCTCCTGCTTGGATTAGTAAACACACTTCTTTACCAACTTGTCCTGTAGCTGTTCAACTGCTCCTCTATAAAGGAATAGTGTCAACACTCGATACTGGTAATTTAGATAGGAGCAGGGCAACCATTGTTGTTCTTTATATCCACACGCTAGCACAATCAAACATTGGCAAGTGAATGTGCCATTTACCATTCTTCGATCTGTACTTTCGATCGTTGATATAACACACTATCGTCCCTTGCGTCCTCTCTCAACTGTCATTTATATGCTAAACCAGAGAAGGTGAAGTCCTCAGGGCGTTTGTTCAAGCCCCTTGCATCTTCTGTCGGGGATCGATCTATGATATTCGACTAATGCTCAGCTACCTTATGATATGAAACGATATGATAGATATAAAGAAGTCCCTTGATACCTCCACGCCGTTTCTTGTAAGAAAGTACCCCCAATGCTTTATCAGTGATGCCTATTTATCTAGCACGGGGTGCTTGACATGTCTAGTGATCTTGTACAAAGGGAAAGAACTTTGTAATTTACCGAATTCTTTGAAATTCTTATATAGTCCACAACAGTGTAGGGTTTGCAGATCCGATTTGAACGGGTGGATATACATGTAGCTAGAGGGTCGGTGGGGTAGCTAAGTAGTAATAGCGTTCGCTTGTCGCGCTGAAGGCCAGGATTCGATTCCCCAAATGGGTACAATGATTGTAGCCCGATTCTTGTATCTTGTCACAAATTGCACAAAGAATTAAAACAATTAATGCCTTAAAGATATTCATATTGCTCACACATCTGCAATAATAATTAACTGGTGTCAGCGACAACAACATACCATAATCACGGTATATTTGCAAACATACCCATAGGTATTCACGCAAGCATGTATATGTGGGTCGTTTAGCTGTGCTAGGCACATCATTACGGCTGTTGTTGACATTTATGACGTCCATTAAACAATATACTTCTCACGATAGAAATTTTGGATCTCATACTTGATTATATACAAAGATTTACGTGGGTGACCAGAGACCGCTACTTTTTGCTAACGAGAATCGAATATTCAAGGCTGGGAATAACCCGATTCGCCCTGGTTATGATTCTTGAAATGTCAGAACGGTTTCCATTCACATGAGTTTTACCAAAGTGGGATTGTACAGCGAGATGCATCCTTTCTGGCATTCAGCAGGTAACTGATAGAAGATAACAAATATGTCATATATACAATTCATACCAGGTACTTCCCCAAATTTCTTCCATTTGCTTAACAACATTCCGCATCACTGATATATCTGAGCCCTTGACCTATAGCTTGGCTCCGTCGTAAAGGCTGTGTCACAACGACTGTAATTAGAACAAAATGAAGGCCTTTCATTATAGTGTCACCGCAGAGTTACAACCTGTGGGCAGGGTACTTCTGAGACAATATATCCGTCACTGTAGACGTTCAGCATCTGTTATAGGCCAAATTATGTGTTTACCCTCAAACTATGACATTTCCCCTATGGAATGATGAGATGGATAGTAACTGTGAAAAGCTTCCGTGTGACTGTCCCCATGTGTTCTCACGGTGTTCTGAATATAGCATTTGTGTCATATCTTGTATGAGGAGAACGATTGCTAAAATAGTTGCAGGCCAATGAAATACGTACATGTGGGTCATTAAAGTATCTCATGTATGGTGAGTGAAATGCACACACACAGATACAAACACATACAGATGAAATACATACGCAAAATAACACATACGCACAAACACACAGGCACTGATGTTCGCACACAAACACACACACGGACCCTCAACACAAACAGAACATAGATTAACACTAATACACATTCGATCATACGCAAATTGCTGCAAATGTACTGTTGATGAGACTCGTCAATATACATCCTCCATTGAACATGTGGTGGAACATTGTCCTGTGTATTGCACATTGGTCACAAATCAGGTTGATGACGAGGATTGCTTGCATGTAGGTGGGTAACTGTTTTTTTAAGTTTAATACCTGAGAGGTCATGGGGCTCTCGCACAAGAATACGGATTTCAGGTCGAGTCTGTTTGAGCAACGGGATTGTTCGCATGCGGTTTAATAACAGTGCAACCACGTGCCCCTCTACAGATCTATCTTCCTGTTTGTTCGAAGTTTAATAATTTTATAAACGTAAAGGTGACATAATGGGTGAAGCTACACAGTTGTTGGACAAACCGTCACATAAGGTTTCACTTCATGGTCATGTTTTGTGACAATTCACAGTCATGAAGTGCCTTCGAAATCAATATTACAACTGGAATGTACTGATCTTTCATTGTGAAGCAAAATAAATGTTTGTGAATGACAGTTCCTAAATCTCCATTGGCCCACAGTCGTGTCACTAGGGTGAATATATACAGTACGTTTACTTTGAAGAAGATAGAGTTTATTCAGCTACTTCTTTATTGCACTGTGCAGATTCGA
Source organism: Haliotis laevigata (assembly GCA_008038995.1). NCBI lineage: Eukaryota > Metazoa > Mollusca > Gastropoda > Lepetellida > Haliotidae > Haliotis > Haliotis laevigata. The sequence goes on from VKKT01000020.1 coordinate 251,424, forward strand.
GTTAGAAGTGGCCTTCAGCAACCAATGCTTGTCGTAAGACTGACTGACTGAGTTTAGTTTTACGCTAGGCCACCCCACCGCCTCGCTTGTCGTAAGAGGCGTCTGGAGGACTGAGTTGCTGACACACGTACCGTTTGCGTAGATCAATGCTCATGCCGTTGGTCACTGGAATGTCTGGTCCAGGCTCAATTATGTACACATCAATGCCATTTAGCCGGAATATTGTTGCGTCATAATAATAAACAAATGTAACAGCAAAGTAGCATCTACTATATCAAACATGTACCTCTCAGAAATGCCTATCAAGCGAGATTACAATGTTTGAATAATAGTTAAACGGTGTAGGGCTTAGCGGCAGCATGCATACACTAAAGTTCTCATTTATTTGAACGGACCTGACCACACAATTACATGTAGCGCAAGAAAGTCTCGTATGTCAGAACACGCACAGTCCTGGGCTGTAATACTTTAAGTTAATAAACGCAAATTCGACTACGGATAAAAAGGCAATTTGACCATTTAATTTATGTCAGTGGGCTTCGCGTCATCATCCAACGCTTACCAACAGAGCAAAGGGAATGTTTAACTGTCTCTCTGCTGTGATGTGAGTGGTAACGTTATCGATCTCAGTGTGACGTCTAGCTTGAAGCATTAACGGTACAAGTAATTTCACAAGCTGTCACTGACATGCTCGCACACTGTATCGCTTACTGCCTGGCCACTACAAGGCACAGATCACTGTCTACATCATCGTTGTATGCAGATCCAGCCTCTCGGCGTCACTTCGCTTACGTTAACAATGCACCTGTCACTTTAACTAATTGGTCAATGATTACAGAAATGTATCAGTATTCTTAGGTTGACATGGAAAACTATCATTATGAAGTGTAGACACAAGTGCAAATACGTGAAGGTTATAACTCTGTTTCTGGAGACTGGATGCTTCACATTTCACCTGTATGACATCCCTAAAATGTCTAACCAGGTCTGTTGAGTGATTCGTATGAGATTCGAACACAAGTGAAGTAACCGCTTCTGTTTAATCATAACAATACAATTATTGTTAAAGGTAGTTATTAATAGTACTATTGATTTACTAACACGATATATTGCATTCGTTTATTGACAATTGTTCTATAATACTGTTAGGTGTGTTTCCAAAATTATATTTGTCTATGGAATCCTGATAGTAAAAGTAATGTTAATAAGTACATCTAAAGTTATTTCACGGCTTTTCGTTTTCTAATGCCTTTGCTTATCCGGAGTAAGCCATCGGTAGATTAGACAGGATATGATCAGAAACATTTTTACTAGACATCACATTAGAATATACTTCTATCACATTACCTAGGTAGGACCGACGCATTGGTCATGCGTGATATATGCCGTTGGTCCGAGGAGATAAAGAACGCATAAGGACGTTTTCTCTTATGACAAGCGAATTACCAATATTATGGCTTCTAAGTTTCGGATGATAAGCAACAAGGAGTCCACCGTGAATCCTTGAACTATACTTTGAGCAACAAATGTGGGTTTAATCCCATATTCATCCGTTGCTACAGGCTTATTAGAATATATGTCACCGTTAGAAGAATCAGTGGATGATACCAAGCAAATGAAGATTAGTATGTGATTCCCAACACCAATCATCTGAAGAATCCTTAAAATTCAATTTTGTATTTGACCTTTCTCAGTGTACCATTCTGACTTTGTCCGATATCAGTAGCTTATTTTCTGAACAAGGTTGGTTGGTGTTTTTATGCAACTCTACTAATTTGAAAATGCAACTTTGCTTCAAATAAAGTGAATACAAATATATTTATCATGTAATTATAAAATAATCTATCAATACATTTTCAAGAAGATATCCACTTGAGTCGAAAGTCATGATTCAGGATGCGCACCTGAATGAGAACAGTACACAGTAATTGTTCAGGTCGCAGGTACTCATGTAAAAAATTTTGTCTGTCGGTTAATACTGCCACATGTCTTGCTCAAGGTCAGTGTATACTTGTGGCAAACAGAAATGGCAGAAAAGAAAGTGCTTGGTAGTTAATCCTCATCGAAAAGAAAAAATATCCATTTGAGATTATCAACAGCAGGGGAACACTCGTGGCATGCCACAAGCCGGCTGTGCACCGGTGACATTATGTCAAAAACAATATCTACGGAATTAATGTCAAACTGCCACATTAACAGCTGGGCGATCTCGAGTTGAGACCATTGGTTGAGTGACTGTTCTAGAAGGGTAGGAAACCGGTTGAGAAGCACAACATCCAGCCCCAACATTGCGTCACCGTCAATCACGCCTTGACAGCATCCGAACACTGGGACAGTAAAGTCTTCACAGGTGACTTTTATCTCGGCAGCTCTGATGACCGAGCAAGAATATAAAGGAGAATAATATAAAGGTCTTGGAGAAAGTTTTTGAAGCTTGCGTCACTCAATTTTGTCAGATTTTGTAAGTGGAAGTGTACTTACCTTTGAGTAGCTTCACACCTTGTGGAACACAAAACTCATCATTGTTAGTGGCAATATTAGTGGTGAACTTTTGCTTGAAAGAAAACTTTCGAAAGTATGTCCCAGTCTCTTTTTAAACCAGAAACGATTCAGCAGGGTAATGCCTGTCTATACCTGGTTGTCGAGACCTCTACCCCATTGAACACGTTCGGATAATTTGTCTCAATGCCTGCAACAAGACCAGATTCAGCCGGTGACGCTAGTTTAATTAGGACATGTTTTAGGTTGGCATTTGGAACATCATCAACCACCAACCTTATTTTGCCAGATATGTTATGATACCACATTAATCAGACGAATGAGCAATTAAATATTGTGTTGTTTTTGTCATGGTTTTGGTGTGACATTTACAGCAATATATATCCAACACACTTTCTTTTTTACACAATTATACAACGTATGTATATCTTCGAAACACAGTATAACCATTTGATGTCAAGTTCTTTAATATTTTTTTATTTTGATCCCGGTAATTATGGACAAATGCCAATACAAGATGATTAGTTGGGAGTATAGTATACTAGACGTTATTCACCTAAATGAGATTGCTCGAGATCGTGGGTGTCCTCTTTTGGAATCTGCACGACGTGACCAGCAAAAACAACATGTAGCATATCGTCAAGAAATGTGGAGTTATTGTTTCATACGGTGGTTTATTGATGGCAAAAACAACAACAACATCATATATATGACTGCTGTTTATCATCCATTGTCATTGTTAACCCTCATATATGCTGATGTATCCATTCACCGCCTCATGTTCGAATGAGTGAGTGAGTGAGTTCATATTTAACGTCACGTCGGCAATATCGCAGCCATATCGTGACGAAAACAATTCATACAATAAAAAGTGAAATGAGAACATTTGACATTGAAATGGAATATATGTACGTTATAAACACCTGTCGACGAAGGACGGTAAAACAACTAGAATATCACAATTACAACTAAAACTAGTGTGGAGAGTTAAAACTGATAGCACTWTTTGGACAATACAATATAAAAACAGGCTATAGATCGCCAACACCAGAAGGTAGATCACCATACCAGGGACTATGGGGGAGCCTCATGCTTGAAAACGGTATAAGTATCTATACCGAAACGTCGCTATGTACAATAAACAAGATGATCATCCATAAAGACTTGTTATTCCTTTTACTTGCAATTTCTAGAATAACTCTCAAGCAGTTCAACCACATCTTATGGCCACTATTTGCTCCATTCCAACGTTGACAAATAATGATACATTTCCAAACATTGTCGTCCCTATCCAGAAGTTCACAGTAAGCGTTTCCATTGCATACCATGTAGTAGTGGAGATGAAGAAGTTTTAAATAATACTTCGTCTTCTTGACAATCGTGGGTATAAAACAAGAAGTTAAGATCATGACTGTTGAGGTCACATATTGATAAATACTCTGTTCTGCGATAATATACTCATGCCAATAATGGTTGTCACCCCCCTCCCCACCCCAACCCCACACACACCTCACACCNNNACCCCACACCCCCTCTCCAATTAAAAAAATTGAAGGGGGTGACAACCATTATTGGCATGAGTATATTATAAATGTAACAGCCATACATTCTTTGCTAATCAGAAAATGTAGAATTAGATAATTTTTGTATCGGTGTACTCCTGAAATGACAAATCTTTCTCTTTTTACTGCATGCCCTCGAAGTTAAGGATGCTAATCGTCAGTGCCAATATATCAGACTGGCGAAAGGAAGTCATAATGCTACAAAAGCCATAATGATACCGGTGATTATTAAGAAAAGATTAATATTCCAGCATAACGTACGTAGAGGGGATGATACAAGGAATCGAAAGCTTGTTTTTCGGTGTAAAGAGCAAAGTGAACGTTTTACCCTTTGTGTTATTTCCAACGGAATCATCAAGGACTCATTATCTCACTGTCGATACCGTTTGACACTTGTCAAGATGCATGTATAACAGTCATTACTCTACAGAGTCTTTTAATGACGAACAAACTGGTCATAGACATTGGCATTGCCTGTGGTAAATAATGTGACCAGAGCAAACAGCGTAAAAGCATTTATCAAAACGGCACTTGCTCACAGTTTTGGAAGTACCGGAATTACCATATCCTTGCCATAGAAAGGCAATGGAGTCACTGATAATGGACGCAACACATACGTAAAACATCTAAATTGAGTAATCAATGCGAAATGAAGCGATTGGGGTAGGTGCCAGCAGCCACTACGAAGCCATTTACGGTCTCTCGGTATGATCATGACCAACAACCGAGAACTTGCCGCCTCGGAGTGACATAATCGGGCCACCTATATCAATATTGTTACCTATATCCACCTTTATCAATATTGTTACCTATATCCACCTATATCAATATTGTAACCTATATCCACCTACATGTGTATCAATATTATTACCTATATCCACCTATATCAATATTGTTACCTATATCAATATTGTTACCTATATCCACCTATATCAATATTGTTACCTATATCCACCTATATCAATATTGTTACCTATATCCACCTACATGTGTATCAATATTGTTACCTTTATCCACCTATATCAATATTGTTACCTATATCAATATTGTTACCTATATTCACCTATATCAATACTGCTACCTATATCAATATTGTTACCTATATCCACCTATATCAATATTGTTACCTATATCAATATTGTTACCTATATCAATATTTTTACCTTTATCTACCTATATCAATATTGTTACCTATATCCACCTATATCAATATTATTACCTATGTCCACCTATATCAATATTGTTACCTACATCCACCTATATCACTATTGTTACCTATATCACCCTATATCAATATTGTTACCTACATCCACCTATATCACTGTTGTTACCTATATCCACCTATATCAATATTGTTACCTATATCCACCTAGGACATTACTGTGGCTCACCAGCCTGTTAGTACTTAATCTACTAAACGATCAAGAAGATAATAACAATTCATGAGCTGTTCAAGATATGCTTTGGTCTCGTTGAAATACATCGGTATACATTTATAACTAGGGATAGGCACTAAAACAAATGTGAATACATGATCTTGTTTTATGGATGGCGACTTCTTAATTAACTAAGCTGTTTTCAAGTTGAATTGAGCATGTTAAAAAAGTCTGATTTGCCGCAGTCGATATGTGCCAACATAACTGTGAAGACGGTATTCTAAGTGACGACATACTTTCGTTGTGAGAATGTATCAGCATATAAGTATAATGACTGAACACATTTACTCAGTATTCACCAGATAAAGTGTAAAGAAGTAGCCCTGAGACGTCGTTGCAAAAAATAGAGAACGTATTAGAAATTATTGAAGGCATACAATCGTAGCATGCCTTACAATAGCATCGAAATGCGTATGAAAGACAGGTGCTAGAGTTTCGTCGCTATTCTTGCATTAATGAAGTGCTGCCCAGGGTGGCTCTATCTGCTGACATAGATGCCAGATCAGTCACCGAGGGCGAATCTTCCTGTTGGCAGAGAGATTGCAAGGCTGTATGTGTATCGGATATCTACATCTTTCTGGTCAAACATCGCTTGTATGTTCTGTTCTGTTAGTGATAAAATGCTGTGGTAAGTCCTACGTGTTGTCTCTCAATGCTTCAGTCGTCGGCACAACTGACTTTCTCTTTCAATTCCGACAAACGCCTTTGCTGTCAGCCGCATAAAAACATGTAGCGAAGTGAGTTTCAAAGACGTATGTTCAATTTCATACGCTTTGTATACCAGAGAATGACAACATACTAACAGTTTCAACACGAGGTATCGAGGCACGTTGTATTTTTGGCTTTCTGGTTTTCGGATCAAGACTAGAGTGCTTCCATTACGAGCCTTGGTTGTTATACTATACTAATGAAGATCTGTTTCATTAAAGTACAAACCTAATCTGCTCTCTCGTTACTCGCATAAGCTGGTAAGCCTGGATATATATGCAGAAATCCTTACACCTGACGTAGCTATTTTCTATGCAGTTACACTTTGATTGATTATGACAAATAATCAGTCGCATTACAGTTTGGATTTCATCGTGATTACTGTCTATTTTCAGCCGCTGTTGTGACCTCTTCCTCCTCTTATTCAGTCTACTTCCAGCAAACCATGAGGGTTATTTTGTCTCCAACTTCCCAAGACAATTCACTTGGTAAGACATAGTTAACCAGCAATTACATTGTACGGTAATTAATGGTTTCCGAAATATAACAATGTGAAGATAGAACTAACTTCGCGATATGGTCATTCACAACAGCCCCAAAACCCATCTGAAAACATATTTCCGTTTTTAAGTCGACGTTGATTATTCACTCAATTCTGTTCTTCAAGGTAAAGTATACCACGACACCAGTTTGAATACATTGTAAGTAAACAATGTGTTTCAGGAGGCTTAATTAGACACTACAATGATAAACGACGATACGTCATTTATTCGAAATGATTCAGTAGGTCAATACTGTTGTTTGCATGAGCCTTGTCAAACCGACAAGGATTTATTTTTTCCTGTTTTATTTCAATCATTGTCATGGGCAGCAGTACACAAAATTACCAACCCCAATTACAAAGTTATCTGTCGTCATGAAAAAGTCCTATGTACACTTAATACAGTTCACTGATAAACGTGTAGTCGAAGTCTGGACAGAGTCATATTTGTCAGCACTGTATTCATGTTCTTGGGTTTAGGCAACGCGATAAACGTAGGAGACATGCATCACTTTCTGCTTCCTCCCTCATTAAGTTTCCACGGAACACAGTTCACAGTGGCGTTAAACCAAACCTACTGCGTAATTCCTGGATGGACAAGCGAACAATCATCCTGAACAAATATTGTAGTCCAAGCGTGTTATTCCATCAGCATCAGAACTACTGTCTTACTACAACAATACTACAAATGTTACATCAGTTAGGCTGTATGAAGGAACACACTTAAATAATAACTACAAAACCCCTTTCTAAATCCATAAGAAATTTCTGTTAAAAGCAGAGCCGATTGTACAATTCTGATATATTATGATCCAGCGTTTATTGGTCCGTTAGTTTGATGCCAAATTCAGCAATATTTTAGCTGTAATTAATCGGGTCTGGATCAGACAATCAGTTGATTGTCTCATCATGAGATACGATGCCAGCGCATGTGTTTATGAATCACTATCAAAGAGTGATGATACCAGGTGTTGGAAAACGTTAACTATAACCTGTCCGTCATAAACATAACCAAAGGCTATTTAATTGTTCACCTGAAAATATTCGGGAACATATGGTGCAAGTCAAAATAGGGAGTTACATCTGAAATATTTTGGCATAATTTTGTAAACTGAGTTTTGTCTCAGAATGTTACCTAAATTTAAAGCATGAATTGCCTTGTTTACAAATTCAGAACGATGCGGTCTTGGTCTGATTTATCTGAATCTGTTTCTGGTTTGGCAAAGCATTTCGAAGAATATCAAAAGCTATAATCTTTCGTTAATACTGTGGGTCTTTACTGGAGTCGTTTAATTTCCCCCAATGACCCAGAGTATACACATAAGATAGTGTACATACCAAATCAATAACATAATCTCTGATGGGCAGGGATTTGCATCTCAAATAAGGTGAAATATGTCTACAGTATCCGATAGCTTAGACATACAACTCAGTATTCACATTAATATGTCATGTTATATGAATATGTTCCTGGCTGAGCCTCTTCTTTCTTAATCAAGGCTGCTTTAAGACGTCAGAAGATGTTGCCACACAAATAAACATATCAAACAAAATCAATTTCAACTCTTCAAATGGCTTAAAATGATGTGCTACTTTTTCATTTCGCGACGTGACCAGAAGAAGATGAAATATATGAATTATCCAGAAAATGAGTGGAGTTGTCGAATCAGCGCAAGATAATCACAAGGTTTGACGGTATATTGAAAACAAAAAAGCATCACCTTTCATCCCTTATTAGCTTACATTTCAACTTTGACACGTAATGATACAATTTCAAACAATGACTTCTCAATCCGGAAACTTGCAGAAGCTTTCCCAATGCAAAGGGTTTCCAATGGGTACCATATGATAGTTTTCATGTTTTGAATATCCAACATTCACAATACAATCGACGTTATAAACAGAAAGGTATTATAAGATCCTGAAAGTTGAAGTCATATTTACAGGCAATATTGATTAATACGATACATATTATAAGTGTAACCATCATGCAGTATTGCTTCACAGAGTGAGTGAGTGAGTTTAGTTTTACGCCGCACTCAGCAATATTCCAGCTATATGGC
>VKKT01000020.1:342458-360793 GCA_008038995.1 Haliotis laevigata
CCTTTTTATGGCAAGCACAAGGGTTGCTGAAGACCTATTCTACCCCGGATCTTCACGGGTCAGCAATATTCCAGAAATTCCAGGGGGGCACCAGAACCGTTGTTAGTATTCCCCTGATATTCATTCATAAATTTGGTGGACCCTGTTAGACACACTGCTTTTATATTTCTCCCCATTTTACGGTTGTCTGGGTATTCTTCTTTTATACAATATGGCCCTCATGGACGCTAAAATTACGGTTAATTGATGAAAATCGTCTTATCAAAAACAGAAGTATTCATCCTTATTAATTCTAAATTCGTGGAACCGCGAGGGTGTCACAGCATGAAACAGTTTCCGTTCTACTAATGAGACAGCCGAATTATCAAGTCTTTGGAATAAAACAACTTTAATTACACCATAAATATCCTTATCGAGAATCAAAAGTGCTTTCAGGGAAGCAAAATAGCAATCGTTTTTCGCAGTCTGTGGTTAATTTAGATGCAGATGAGTTATTTATTTAACAATTATAGTGTCATCTTGAGTTCGTGACTTTCAAACAGAGGAGATCGTTTGACTGTTCGTTTGTTAGGTGGGGTGTGAGGTTTTGATTTATGTTTTTGGTGGCTTTGTGTATTTTGATTTACTTGTTTTGGGTACTTGTTGTTGTTGTAGTTAGTACCTTATTGAATGGTTTTTTGGTTTAAAGTCTCTCCAACAGGTATGACTACACATAGTCTAGGCAGGATACGTTCACCCTTTAATCAACACCTAGTGTTTTATTAATGGTACCTTCATAAACACGTGCTTATCGGAGTCATAAAATAGACGCTGCTGTTTGAAGAACCTTTCAACATATTTATCGAATAACTTTGTCGCTTTGATTTAATGTTGATTATTTTCCATAGTATTTAGACATGCTAATGGTCTGTTTAATCAATGTTCAATTTCAAGTCCATGATCCCCAGAACGTGATAGGTAATTCAAGTTATAATGAGAATATATGAGCATAATAGCAAGGTCCCGACTCAAAGGGTGTAATGTGATAACGTGGACAATAGTATACTACTATATATACTAATCAGAAGGTCTGCTGTCAGCGGCTCCTTTGAATCTGAAACCGCCTGAACTGCTACTGAAACAGTGCTATGATCAAAATAGTCTTTCTGTCATTTATATTACAATTAAAACCACAAGAACATAAATAGCACAGTGATGCCTTCTTAACAACAATGATATATACCACACGCAGACACATTACATTGACGATGTAGATAAAGACAGTTCCTTAGTGTGTATGTTTGTAGTTTAATGTCGCACTTCATATTAGGATTCAGGTCCAATTTCAAATAATAGCGCCATGAGGTCAGATTCTATGTGTAACTAAAACTTAGTATTGACAAAAGATACCGAAAGTATTTTCATATCTGAGAACTTTGAAGTTATATGAAACATTCATATTAAATATTAGGGTTGTTTAATTGTTGTCCTTAGTTTTAATCTTTAATTGATACAATCGATTTCAAATGTGGCCATTTCCTTGAAAGAATATGTATACATATAATTCATCTGTATGATACTTTCTTAATCTTTGTTTATATTAAAGAGTAAGCAAGTTGGAATGTTAAGTTGGGCAGAAAATAGACACTGAGTGTGGTTATTTGTTTCAGACTTGTTACAATCAACAGACGTTTACTGCATGTTAATTAATTGTTTACAAGGAAACTACATTTCACATTTACAGAACCAGAATATGTCCCTTATTGTCTGAAGTCTAAGTGTTAAAAAGGTTGTACTTCGAGATGATGATAATGAAAGTGACAAAACACTTTCTGTTATCCTCCAGTCAGCAATCCTTGAGTGTTATTAAAACTTGATGGCCCAAGACATTAGCAAAACGGTGATCGTATCCAGCACACAGTCATGCTATTGCCGATTATTGTTCACCTAAACAACTGATTTCAAAGGAATATAACTTTGGTTCCCATATTACGTTAACGTACCGATACTAGCGCTGAGACTATCGCCAGTGTAATAATTATTACCGCAAGGCGAGCCCAAAGTTCGCTTTGTAGAAAGAGATCAAGTTCTGAGAACTAGGTTCGGAAAGCAATCTCAAATCCACTTAGTGTATGGAATTTGTGATACTTATCTTTAAAGATAAAATCTCTTAGAAGACACTAGATTGGCCCTGTTACAAGAATTCATTTCAAGGAAGAGTCGCACATGGTTGCTGGTATATTTGGAAAGTATTGCAGAGCCCCGTTGCCCGCATCTATTTTCAAAGAGCTGTTTGTTATACAATGGTTTCTCTTTTTACGTTGCCTGAGGTAATTACCTTGTAACCATAATAACCGTTTGCTGTGTAGTAATCTGAAAACCATGCCAGAGACCAGATCATGTATTCTTGATGTTAAATACCAAAAAATATGTCCGTATTTAGCTAGTTGCACAAAATGGGGATATACTGATTGAAAATGTCGGGGAAATTGTCAAACGATTCATTTACATAACATTTCGGTTTTTGCTTGTTTATTGTTTAACGCCAAACTCAGCAATATTCCAGCTATATGGCTGCGGTCTGTAAATAATCGAGTCGGGGCCAGACAATCCAATGATTGACATCATGAGCATCAATCTTTGGGATACCATGATATGGATCAACCAAGTCATCTAACCTGACAACACGACTCCATTTATCGCCCCTTACAAGCATGTATTGCCGAAATCCAATTCTAACTCCGATCTTCGGGGTATTTTATGTGAAGTTAATGACCTTATAAGCAGTGACCAATGAAGATCCGAGTCAGAATCGGTCCTCAAGAAGGCTTTCTCTTCGCGAGCATGACCTGTCGTTTATAGATAAACTGACGGGCAAAAGAAACTATACCAACATAAATTTGTTTTTGGTAAAAGATAACAAGAAGAAATGTCAATAGATATGTAATTCATTGTTCAGCCATTCATTTGTCAATGGATATTCATAAAATTTACATCATGTTTTTTGACAGGAGAAATGTACAGAACTTCCGACAGCACTCATCACAGCTTGGCGAAATGACTTGAAGATTTGTCAGATGAGTCATTATCATACACAAGTCAGTGTCAGTAATGAATATGATCTGCATAGGCATTGATTCATGCTTAAATACGACGTCGAACAGAGTTAATCATTCGCCGAATAACGTTATATTGAGCAGCCTGCCATTCCTGTATGAGCGCATTCACCACAGCTTTTCGATTGGCAGGAGGTGGGTCACGTGCACGAATTTACCGGTCTAGGTGGTCCCACAATTGTTCAATTGGAGAGAGGTCTGGGGATCGAACTGGCGATGGTAGAACACTAACATTATTCATCTGAAGAAAGTTTTGAGCAATCATGGCAGTATGGGGTCAGGCATTATCTTGCTGGAACATGACATGTCGATCTTGCTGTCGGAACGGGATCGGTACAGGGCGTAAAGGTTGATCAATGGAACGCTGGGCTGTTAACATTGCGTCAAAAACAAGCTGTGTCGTCAAATCTCTGCATATGCCATAACACCACCCAAAGGAACTGTCTCTTGAATAACGCAAGATGCTGTTCTCTCACCTCTACGGCGGTAGATTCGAATCCGACCATCTGCTCTTAATAACTGGAAACGGCTTTCATCAGTGAAGAGAAATCGTTGCCAATTTCGATTAGAAGACGAAGGGTCAAGGTCACCCCACGGAACGGTCGATAAGCACCGTAATGCCATAGTCGTCTGGTAACAGTTCCTCGACTGACCACATGATTAAATTATGTTTCTGCTGTTGACGTCACAGTGACGAAGCGATTACGTAAATGCAATAAACACATGTTCTGCCGCTTCAACAGTCAACAGTACGACCTGTCTGCCTCAGCCATGCCTGGAGCCCTGTCATTGTTGTTTGGGTGCAACCGAAGATAGTTGCCATATGCTGATGCCTGGCTCCAAACTGGAGCATACCGATCGCCCTCTCGCGCTGTTCTGCTGTTAATCTCGGCATGTCACTTGATGTAACCGTCTTCCTTATGGTCTTTGGGGTACTGACCGCAGGGTGTTTATACCCATTAGCATTGCGATCTTTTGGTGCATGTGCATTACACTTTTTACCATTAAAACAGATTTTCGTGGTAATCAATGCGTTTTTATCTCACATGGGATCAGAATGTTGTGTGGTGTGTTTGAGTGATATGCTTATGTGATTTGGTGTAAAAAATTCAAAACATCGCAATCAAACTTTTGGTATAGTTTCTTTTGCCCGTCAGTTTAATGGTTTCAGAGAGGTAATTGCCGTCGTTGCGGGCAATTCGCCTGAGACACCAACTTCAATTTTCTGTGTAGATTCGTGTCTTTTGGACCCGTGAAGGTCCGGGCTAGAATTGGTCTTCAGTAACCCCTGCTTGTCTTTAGAGGCGACTAACGGGATCGGGTGGTAAGGCTCGCTGACTATGTTGACACATACATTCATGCACACATTTACACTTTGCTGTTGTTGATCACTCGATTGTCTGGTCCAGACTCGATTATTTACAGACCGCTGCCATATAACTGGAATATTGTTGAGTGCGGCGTAAAACTAAACTCACTCACTCTTGTCTTTTGGCGTATCATAAACCTGATCGTGGTTTTGAATCTGGGCTGGTTATCATCATGTTTCACCAAAGCGTTTGTTTGCTGTGTAACACGGTGCTCGGCAGTACATGTATTCTAGCCACGCGACTTATGACAGTCATCGGTGTGTCAACTAGAATTATGTAATTTTCTTGCACATGGACTTATAATTGCGTTTCGTATGGAGTATGGTTTTACGCCGCTTTTAGCTATTTTCCGGCAATATCACGGCGGGAGACACCAGAAATGGGCTTCACAAACTCCAAAAAGTACTTGCATGAGAGAGTGACTAAATGAGATGGACTACAGTATTAGAGCATGTTGTGTTATGGCGTGTCAGCTTAATGTGGCGAGAAATCCTGAAGTCTCAGGTCTCAGACGTTTGTCATCAGTGAAACCAGTGAGCATAGGTATGATTTCCAACAAATCTTCAATAATACTGATTCGAAGCAACAGTCATGGGTTTCAACGAACTGTAATACCTTGAACGACTGGGCCACACATGCGCCCGTTAGCTCTTTATACCGGCTCGGGTATGACTTGACAAACCATTTGCCAAAATAGTAGACATTTTGAAACCATGACCGTGGGCGTTTGGTGTCTTTTGGTTTTAGACCTCTAGGCCTCAGGTGTTTTCCGATAAAGTCTTCTATCAACATGGAAATGAATAAAAACGTTTTATTAGCGACGAACAGTATCAAGGCTAGTCACTGGTGGTCATGCCTATAGCCCACAGTGATACAGGTAAAAGACGTCTTCACTGACCATAGGCTAGGGGCTGACAATTTCAGACTCTAAAACGGATTATCAGTGCCATGATCAGTTCCTGGAACTACCTTAATAGTGTATCATGGGTGGCGCTGCTCTGTGGCAATATTTACAAAATGTATTTCACCCAATCAAAAAAAACAGGCATGGCAACATACATCATTTTGGCTATGCCTTTTCGTGTTCAGTTCACAGCAGTAATAAGCAGCCATGCCAGATGCACACTTACGTTGTGTGCACTGAAATTGCACTGAAGCGATATCACTTTCAGTTACGGCAGACACATATATGCAATAGAGCAGCAAAGCCAGCGTTGAAGCTTCCAGCCAATTACTGTTCTTTTGAAGTTTGCGTCTTACTGTTAAAACCATGCACCAGTGATCCGCTTCTGGTGATGTCGCTGGTGCACGGGATGAATATCATTCTCAGTAATCAGCCTCGAGCAAAATATGCTGAAGATTAACTGTGAAAACCTCCATATTTACAACACGTTTTCTCGTAGAAGTTGTTTCCATTCCATGTAGGTGTGAAACTCATACACGATTTGATACAGCTTGAATGCCCCTACTTGGGGCACGGGGTCAGCCGGCTTATACCATGACAGTTACACCACGTATCTGTCAACATAATTAAAAAGATAATCTTCCGGACTCATGTTGATACATTTGATACCAAGGATGAGCTTCTATTTATCATCTAATCTTATTCTTATACCTTCCTTGTAAGATGTACGGCAAACAATCTTCAATAGCAGAGTGATGAGCGAGGTCAAGTGGTTCTGATGTCATGGTAACCAATGACGTTACAATGGTCTACAAAGCAGTGTGATGCAATTGTATGTCATCCAAGCATTCACCATGAGCAATAAATATACACACTTGTTTCCGTGACTGTAGATTTCACAGACGTGTTCTAAGGTTACGTACCTATGAACAAATGTCAAAAGAACTTATACCTGAAACAAACTGTTTATCTGGAAAATGTTAACCTAAACTAAAAGTGCATCAATCATTTGCGAATCTATGTATTTATTCTGTATGAAATCTCACTTATCTGATCGAGTTAAACAATTAGCTTGGTTTAAGCCATGATCGGACAGTGTTTCAGATATATTACGGAGTATGATAATTCTACTGGAGGACAGTGAAGATCTTTGTTGAAACATGTTGTTACATATCAGAAACTAGCACACAAATATGTCATTATCGAGTGGAATTCAGACTCAAACACAGACTAGACTGATTGCTTAAGACGCAAAGTGTATAGCATACGGTGACTTCTTTGACAATTAAAGTGTAAGTAGGTCAGAATGTAAGATCATTCAACTATGCAAAGTCTGACGTCATTTCATGTAATGGCAATGATACCGACAAGATGCACCATGGCATCCCTTAATTTTTATTACTTGATGTGTTTCCCTGCATTATTCTGAGGCTTCTCTGAGGGATTACTACCAGAAGTCTTGTCGAGTGCGAAGGGGTGTAAATCAACATAATAATTCGATCATTGGAAATGCTACTGAATTTCCTTTGAACTTCAGGTTTAGTTCTTATTCTTGATAATGACATCGCCATCTGAGTGCTGTAATGAACGCTTTGAACCTGTTCATAAGAACTGGAAGACCATCCAATGTAATTATTATGTTTATATAAAGATTTACCTAAACTCATGCATGATGTTGTATGATTAATTGAATCCTGTCCACTTTTGCAACACGTTCGCAAATTTTGATTAGAAATTCGAGAATACGGGACTGTTGTGCAGCAAGCAATACTCCGGTTCTACCACACAAACAGGTCGTGTAAATAATTGACTCAGGATCAGACAAACCAATCACTAAAGAACAATCAGCAACCTCTGCCATCAGAAAATGTCAAATAATAGAGATTATATTAGAGTAGTTCCAATTAAGACTTTAAAAAAAATGGTTTCTTTCTAAATGCATCATGGCCTTCACGACGAGAATTTAGTGCCGTGTACTCCGCGATTTTCAGTGTAAACAGGAAGTTAGCAGTATAGCTCAACGGCCAACAGGTGTCACTCTTTGCACTCGTGTGGAGAATCGAATCCTGCTCATAAAAGGACAAGCAATCTGTTTAACCAAGAGGCTACAAACACCCTGTTCGAATGAAAATTAAACATTTAATCAAATGCAAGTTTATAATAAAAATGATAGAATATCTGCAATAGATATTCACAGTGATTTGTTCCAAGACAGCTATACCTAATAATGAATATTAAGATCTGAGAGACAGCTATGTTATTATTGGGTACTGAAAAATAACTCATATGTGACACGCGTACGCTGACAGATTATAATATTATTTTTGAAAGTTTATTTCTGACACTTACTCATAAAGATATTATCCTTCTGTTGACGCATACTTCACAGGGAATCAGGAATCAGCTAATATGTCACTTTAAATGACAAATTGAAACGAGTACACAGGAAAATCAAGGAGGCTTTAAACAAAATGCAGCTGTGTTTTTTTAAAAGATGACTCCTTTGGTTGTCCAGTCTTGCACAGGTTTCATGATCTTTCGTTATCTTACTTCGTCGCAATCACAAGCCGCCAGACAAAGTAAAATCAATTGACGATAATAAATGGAATTCCGTCATGTCCAGTCCGTAACACACGTTACGTTGTGATAAACAGGCTGTGTAACCAAGGTCCTGACAACCTCATTTCTGGGAAACTGACCAGAAATCAATAGTCAATTGCATTGACGATATAACCTGGATTTAGCCATGGCATCAGAGGTGATGAATACCAACAACTGTTAGGACTAGTCAATTCCCTATTAGTGCAATGTGTGAGTCTGTGCTTGTTTGCGTATGTGTGCTTAGCAATGTTAAAGTTATATGGAACATATAACCATGTGTAAACCAGGTCCTGACAACCTCATTTCAAGGAAACTAAGCAGAAATCAACAGTCAATCGCATTAACGATATAAACTTGATTTAGCCATGGCATCGTAAGTGATGAATATCAACAACCAAAAGGCCGAGTCAATTCCCCACTAGTACAGTGTGCGTGCGGGCGTGCGGGCGCGGCCATATGTTCGACCAATATGGAATATGATATAACCGATATGATGCAATATGATTTGATGTTAGGTTTGTGCCACCTTTAATAACATTTAAAGCATGTGATTCCAGAGCAGCTGTTTCATCAATCTGGTGTAATGCATTTTTGAAGTTGGGAAGTAAAATGTAGAAAACCTTTATGGATAACAAGTTCTTTTATTTCGTGGGTGTGACGTTTCGGTAATGATTCTTGTACCGTTGTCAAGCAAGAATTTCATCAAGTATTTCGCATGCGCATACATGCAATTTTTTTAATTTGGCGTCAAACGCATGGTGAATTGACCAAGCGTATTGATACAGACAGGAACTAAGTAAGGCAATACAGAAGTAACTCTCCCTTCACAGTAACGTCAATTTACCAATGCCACGTTGGCATCTGTCAGGTGAGAATGCTACACCCTATGCAAATGGTCATATGCAGTAACTAACCATTGTTGTAAGATGGCGACTTTATGGATCGGGTGGTTATCCTTGCTGGATTCGTTGACTGCTCATAACATCAGTCAGTGGCTTGGACTCAGTTCTTTTCCGGTGGCCGTCAAAAAGGTGGAATGATTCAGAGTGTGCAGCACGAAATAGATAAAAGTAAATCGTTGGAGCAAAACATACTTCATCAAATATATAAAAATAAAATATACATTGTTCCTTATAACACCAGATAGTATTAACATGGTCTGCTCCACGTTCCTTTATTCTCAATGCTATATGGGGCATCCATGCACATGTACATTGAACACATATGAGTTGGTTTGAATTGGATTAATGTATGTTGAATGAATCTAATACTGATATTGAATTGAACAGATTGGTTGAAACGACCATTGTCAAAATTATTGCTCTTTTAGAAACATCTAGTAAATAGATTTACGGTGAGAATATTTTAATCGAAATTATTACTCTTTATCGAGTAGTAACTTATGCTTAGCAAATGAAAATGTCATTTTAGGCGTCTGGACACAGCTTCCGACAGCGTCGTTCTTTAAAGCTAAACAATTATGGCATTCTTTGACAATCAATCGTTATTCAGTACTTAAAAAGGCCACCTACCTGTAGTACATTAAAGTTTACATGGGTAGATAGATGTCATTTTCGAATTCTTTTTTATAACAATCTTTTTTCTTAAGGTCATAGCAAATAGATATACATTGCCAGATTCTGTAATAATGATGTGGTAGTATCTGTTAATAGTGAACTTAATTTTCTTACACTTGAATGCTTAGAATAGTATTTCGTTCGTATAGTCTTGTAAACACGATAGATTAAAAGGGAATATAGTTCATCCTCAACAGTAGTCTTTGTCATGTGTTTAGTAGCAGCCAGATGTTGACATATATAACACTTGAAGTTATAACAAACGCAGAATGGGATGTTCCAGGAATATTAATATAGACGTTAAGTGTATTAGAAAGTAAAGTGCACTGATGGCTTGCTGAAAACAGCATGTGATGAATATCAGAACATTGTAGATTATGCCATTTCGTTAACGAGATGTAGAAGACAGGATGATGCGTGAACACATTCGTACAACAGGTACCATGTATCAGTAGCATCTCTGAATTCGATAAGGCTTGGGAAGCTGTATCTTAAAAGAAACCAATAGTTTATATTAGATGACATAAGATGAACCTCACCAAGTGATCCGACATCTTCTTATTTAAGCTGATTTGTTATGTCAGTAATTCATAAAAAACATTGTGTGCATGTCGAAGTCAATGATCACCAGGAAATCTTAAATTTATGGGTGTGTTTTCGTCGCTTTCCATTCCAATTATAGCAATGCATTAGTTCACTGGAGTCGGGAACCTTGTTACCCTATTATTTTCTTTGTAGACAGCTTAACCTTATATATAGTAAGGTATCCCTGGTCAACCCATTAACGAGCTTTTAGCAGCTCCTTTGAATCTAAAACTGGCTGAACTGCTACTAAAAAGTGCTGAAGTTAACATTCTGTCCTTCTCACATACAATGGAAAGTGCAATGGAATAAATAGAACAGGTATGTCTTCTTAATGGTGATGACATTAAATTCACGCAGCCAGGCTCCAGTGACGTCGTAGGTAAATCCTTTAGATAAAAGTACTGCAGTGTGTACGTCTGATTCGGGTCCGATTTCAAATAATTAAGGCGTTGAGATCAGGTTAAAACTTATTTGTGTAGCTTAAGGTCAACAGTGACAATATCGCACCTATTGTATAAACATCCCCTGTATTGTACCACTCCTGTATTTATATATTTCTGGCTTCCATTCACTATCCCTTGTGTACTCACTGGCTTCATCAGCTTACCGCTTAACCAATTATGGCAATTATGTTGTTTCCTTTGTCAATTACAATGTATGTAGTTTCATTGTTATACACAGTATAAAAATGTAGCTCCTCCACTTCATGTATCACTCTTGCTTGACAACGGTACAAGAATCTGTATCGAAACGTCGCACTCACGAAATAAAGAAGTTGCTATTCGTAAAAACTTGTTCCATAGTGACTAAACATATTGAACATATTTTCATATCAGTGAAGTTTGAAGATGAGTTGCGTTTAAAAGTTTTTCCTTATTATATAATTGATGTTATTTCCTATAAAGCATCTGTTATGTCACAATACAGTGCAAAAACGCTGAGGTCAGTTGCTGAAGACGCTTGTCCATTTGTTTGCATGTCCATTGATATGGGCAGGTATCATTTTGATGATCCATTAAAATGCATTGGTATTTCTTTTTTCGAGATATCATAAGTGACCTGGATGGAATAGGAAGCAAAGGTAAGAGGTGTTAATTGAATAGTCTTTTGTTTTTAGATTTTTGCAGCCAACAAAAAAAATTCTGCACGCTAGTTGGACGTTATCACAACAATGGTTATCAAAAAGTGAAAAGGTGATCGTATCCGTCACAGTGCCATGCAAATACATATTAATCGTTCAACTGAACAACTGATGTCAAAGAAATAACTTAGTTTGCTTTTCAATCACAGAATACGAACTTACCGATATAAGCGAGAGACTATCGTCAGTGTAATCAATGTTCCCGTTAGGCGAGCCCAAACATTGCATTTGAGAAAGAGTCGCCTGACCCAATAGTGAAGATCATGTTCGGAAAGCAATCGCACATCCACTTAGTGTATGGAATTTGTGATACTTATCGCCAAAAACAAAATCTTTTGGAAGACACGAGATTGGCCCTGTTACAACAAGTCATTTCAAGGAAGAGTCGTCGCGGAAAGACTACTCGAAGGTTTCCGGGATCATAGCACTGATGTTTGGAGCCGGGTTTCCGCATTTATTTGCAAAGTACTGTTTGTCATACATACGTTTCTCTTTCTACGTTTGCCTGAGGTAATTATTTAAGCGCATAATTAACTCTTGCTTTGAAGCAGTATGAAAACTGTCCCGGAGACCCAAATGGTCTTAATGTATCCTGGATGATACTCGTACATCAAAATGCATGTATACAATTTGAAAATGTAGGGATTTGTAAATAGATAAATATTTTATGATTGGAAGTTTAAATTCGTAGCTAAGTTGTTAATGGCTGTATCCTCAAAGGAGGTTAAAGTACTGCAAAATGATTGTGCTCCTGAGAGGGTACGTTAGTCCCAAAACTTTCAAGGTACATTTAAACTTACAAACTCTTTTAAAACGTAGTATTAATTGTTCCTACAATCGCCAACTGCTGAAGGGATGGTGTAAATCCTGCTAGGATCCATGCAGGTAGCAAAGGTGCTGTAAGTCCCATGGTCCCTAGTATGGTGATCAGCCTTCAGTTGATGGTGACCTATAGCCCGGTTTAATATTGTATCGTTGTCTGTAGTGATATATGTTTATGATAGCGTAATAGTTTTAAATTAAGAACTGTGATAATCTAGCAGTTTTACTGTCCTTCGATGACAGGTGTTTGTTTCTCAATTTATTGTTATTTTATATTGATAGGAATTAAATTGTTCTCGTCACGATATGGCTGAGATATTGCCGATGTGACGTTAAATAATAATTTTACAATGTTATTACACATTGTGTAATAACATCACGTGGTGCCGTACGTATGATGTAAAACTGGTTTACAGTTATGACGTCACAATGCTAATACCTCTGTCACAATAGTATTAGACCTTGCTTGACTCGCGGATAGCTGAGAGAAGTTAAACTCGTTGAATTCTTAGCAAAAAAGTACTTTGCTCGATATTATTCTGCTAATGTTGGGTGAGTAATGAATAAAATATTAAACTATGTTCCGTGTAATACCATATTTATGAAACTCGTGAATGGTATTGGTATCTTACTCGCTTTCTCTCGTTAGATACCAAACCATTCACTCGTTTCATAAATATGGTATTACACGGGACATCGTTTAGTATTCTCTATAACTCACTCACTCACTGAAAATGTAGGGAAAGTCCACGATATATTTGCAAGACATATAGGTGATGCCGTTATTGACACGTAGAAGCAGTGGCCCATGGGCAAGATCCAGGTTAGAATCGAGCTGCAAAAACAGATGAGGGGTGCTTATCGGGATCAATTTCACCATATCCGAGCGCATGATGTCAATCACTGGATTGACTTTTGTTTGCACACTACCGTCATATAACAAACTTTAGATGGCAATAGTCCAGAAAGGTAACTGCCTGCAATTCGCCTGAGACAACCACTTCAGTTTGCTGTGTAAAATTGTATCTTTTGAAGTACCAAAAACCTGATCGTGAATTTGAATCCAGGTTGCTTCTCGACATGTTTCAAAATTTGGCATGCCAAATGTGTGATTGTGGTTTTCAGCAAAGCGGGTGCCGTTCCACCCGGAGCTGTATAACTGATCCTGTGCAGTAAACAACTATCACTCGTGGACAACAGTAAAGCATTATATCGGTCAACAGGAACCGTCTAATTGTGCATACTTACAAAACAGTTAGTTGTACACATGCATCTTCGTTTTTAGTTAACTTCAGATCACACATTCTGCTTAAATATGTCGAAATTAGTTTCAGTTTCGTGTCTTGTTCGTGCACAATACGAATAATAACGGACTGTGATTGCATGCCTTTAAAAGCATGCTTTTCTTTGTCGCACATGACTGAGTGGGCTGGAGTGGAGGGTGTCTTCGCAACTGTTCACTAAATCCTGTCTACCACAACGGAAATCAGGTCAAAGACAAATGAGTTCACATGATCCTTACTGAGCCGGACAAAGACCAGGAAGCTAGAAAGACATTGCGTCTATTTTTGCAGAAGATGGTGCCATTTTAGGTTGTCCAGTCTTAACTTCTTTGAGTGTTCTTTTAGAAGTTGGGAAGTACAATATAGAACAAACTTTATGGATAACAACTTCTTTTATTCGTGAGTGCGACATTTCGATACATCTCATTACTTGTACATCATTGGCTTCTATGTATTTCCTTTGTCTAACTCACTGGCTTCATCAGCTTACTGCCTAGCCAATTACGTTAATTATGGTGTTTTCTTTGTTACATTGTTACATTCAGTGTATACCCCTCTCTTAATGTTCCATTTATGCTTGACAACGGTACAAGAATCTGTATCGAAACGTCGCACTCACGAATAAAAGAAGTTGTTATCCATAAAGTTTGTTCTATATTATTCAGTCTTGTTGACAATTGTCTCGAACAGGCTTCATGATCTTCCATTATCTTTCTTCATCTCAGTCCCTAGCCACCAGAGAAAAAAATGTGTTTCGTGATAATGTAGCCATCTTTCCCAGGTCCTGGCAACATCATTTCTGGGAAACTCAACACAAATCAAGAGTCAATTGCATAAACGATATAAACTGGATTCAGCCACGGCATCATAAGTGATGAATATCAATAACCAAAAGGCCGAGTCAATTTCCCACTAGTGCAGTGTGTGCGTGTGTGCGTGTGTGCGTGCGTGATGTATGATATAATACTAAACCGCCATCCCTATCACGAATGCTGCCAATGTTCTCCAGATGGTAGTGGCAGGTCTTTACTAGATGATTTATTTGCTTGTCCATGCTGAGGTTTGAGTTCAAAATAACGCCAAGGTTTTTCCACAAGAGGGCAAAAAGGAATCGAAGATTGCCCAATGGAAATATCTTTGGTGATAAGGTTTCGTTGTCTTGAGGTTGTGGAGATGACCATTGTTTCTGTTTTATCGTCGTTAAGTTTCAGCTTGTTAGCAGACATCCATGATCTTGTGCTTGAGGGCATGCTTCAAGGTTGGACTTGCACTGAAGCTGACTTTGTTCTGAGGACTTAAAACTGTCAAACAGTTGGCTGCCGTCCGCATAGAAATGATGAGGCACATAGTAAGAAGTTTTCCGAGCGGTTGAGTATACAGGGAGAAAATTGGTTCAAGAACTGATCCCTTGGGAACTCCACAGGTTAGGGTGTGACTGGATGATGAAGATGTTCCGATGTGAATGGACAGGGTTCTGTCTGAAAGGTAGGATCTTAGCAAGTCAAGAACTGTATTGGTGAAACCAAATGCTTTCAGCAAACGCTGAAGAAGAATTTGATTGTTATTTGTGTCGAAAGCCACAGATGAATCCAGGAGGACAAGCAAAGAAGAGTCACCATGGTCGACTGCAGATCTGACAGAGTTCAAGACATAACTTAGAGCAGTTTCTGTGCTGTGAGCCTGCCTGTAGACAGATTGGTAACAATCCATCAAGTTATGCTGTGAAAGATGATCCGAGAGTTGTTTTTTGACTACTTTTTCCATAACGTTAGACATAAACATCAAATTTGAGACAGGACGATAGTTTTTAGGCACTGAGAGTCAAGCGTGGTTTTCTACAGCTACAGCTCGCTTAAAGCATGATGGTACACAACCTGATGATAAACTTAGGTTGATGATCTCCGTAATGGTTGGCAGAATGATATCCAGTATTTTCAAAAGGAATTTTGTGGGGATAGGATCTAGCTCACATGAAGTTGATTTTGAGGAAAGCATTATTTTCTTGAAGATTCTCTTACTGGATTGAATGAACTGAGCTGGGTACCAATGGGTTCCTCGAATACAACGTCATCAGAAGAAGAATCAATATCACCTCGTAGTT
Source organism: Haliotis laevigata (assembly GCA_008038995.1). Lineage (NCBI taxonomy): Eukaryota > Metazoa > Mollusca > Gastropoda > Lepetellida > Haliotidae > Haliotis > Haliotis laevigata. The sequence goes on from VKKT01000020.1 coordinate 357,938, forward strand.
TCGTGACCTTCTCATTGAAGAAGGTGTTGAAATCCTCCGCCAATGTCTTTTCCTCGCCATGAGGAAGTAAGACCTCCTTAGATTTTCCAAGGATCTTGTTGAGAGAGCTTTGTAAGCGTTTGGGATTGTCTGCAATCCTAGAAATTTCGAGCATTCCTGATTTCTTTGGCAACATTGTTACGGGCACTTTTGTACAATTGTCTATGGATCTCCAAGCCAGAGATTCGCTATGTGCGCTCAGCAAAATGTCTCTTCCTCTTTGCCTCACGTTGTACCACGCTGATGCTTCATGATTACGAACTTGCTTCATTTTAACGGGGGCGTGTTTATCTAAGGACGGCATTCAAAGTAGAGTTAAAGAGATCAGATAACTCGTTAACGTCATCAGATGAGTTAGAAAACAGACCTGAATTGTCACCATATTATCATTTGTATCCCAAATAATCGAAACAGACATCAATATTTTTGTCGAATCTGCTTCTTTGAAATGCTACATAGTCATCATTAAATACAGGGTTAAATGTTATTTCTCATATACATTTCGCAATTATGTCAATTATCAGCTGGTGTATTCTCATTAACGTTAATGTTTATCCGAAACCAATGGTTACAGTATGAGATATATTCATGATGATTAGGAAATATCCCTGAAAGGTAAAAACGAAAGTGCTCCTTTAAGCGACATGTTATCAAAGCCTGCTCATTTGTGTTAAGGTATCAGCCATAAAAAACAGCCAAAATATAATGTTCTGATAATTACAGAGGTTCATCTCAAACTGATGCCTGGACTAAATCCATCACTGATTTTCAGCGATTTTACATATAATTTAGAGCTCAGTTAATGGCGATTTATAGCCCATTTTTATACTGTATTGTTTTCCCCCTATAGTTAAAACGTTTTAGATTTAATTACTAGTTTTACATACATATCGGTGATAGTCTAGTTGTTTTACTGTCCTTCGTCGGCAGTTTTTTTTAATAATATACATATATTTCATTTCAATATCAAATGTTCTCGTCACGATATGGCTGAAATATTGCCGATGTGACGTTAAATATTAACTCACTCACTATAATTTAGAGTGAGTTGGGCTTTATATTTCCAGCAATATCACGGCGGGGGCGACCAGAAATGGGCTTCACACTTTGTGCCCATGTGGGGAATCGAAGCCGGGTCTTCGTCGTGATGAACGAACTCATGAACCACTAGGCTACCCCACCGACTCATATAATTTAGACTGGTATTAGACTTTGCCTTTTCAGTGTCATATGTTTCGGCAATCGACGGTTATCACTGTTTAACGTTGGCGTTTTATGTTCATAGCATATTTGTTACCCAGTCTGTATTTCGATACAAACATGCACGAACTCGCACGTACTGACTTTTTTCATATTTGTGAATTGGGCGTATATGTTACTTATCGATACAGACTGAAACGAGGGCAATACCACATAGCTATAGTTGTTTATTTCCCAACAGCTTCAATGTATTTATCATTTAAAACCACCAATGTCAAAGCCATTGTTAAACATACATAAACAGACTGTAAATTTTGGTGAAAAAAGATCTACAGAGCAAAAAGTTTTCTTTGCCACGTGAAATTGACATTTGTAGGCATCAAAACGTTTTCGCTACAACTTATCTTTAATGGTAAGTAACGGTCATGTGTTTAGCAGCAGGCAGACATTGACATATATAACACCTGAAGTTTATTTAAACGCAGAATGGGATTTTCGAAGAATATTTATATACAGTGTTAAGTATATTAGATAGAACAGTGTCATGTTTCGCAGAGAATTCACTAAAGGCTTGCTGAAAATAGCATGGCAATGAATAAATACCTGACCATTGGTTACCAACTCTTTGCAATCAGCAAACCATTGACTGCATCTTACTTAATTGTTTACAAGGAAACTTGATGTAAATTTTACACTTCAAACAGGAATATGTGTTGTATCAAGTGCAAGTGTTACAAAAACTTCTCTCCGTGACCAGATCCTTGAATCTGTAATCCTCAAACGGAAGTGTCTGTTGGACAATTCCACTATATCACAAGCATGTGTTTAGTAATCAAAAAGGTGATGACACCAGACGTTTGCGAAAAGGTGGGCGCACCCGTCTCAGTTCCATTAATATGCAGGTTAGGTGTTCACCTAAGCAGCTGATTTCAAAGGAATATTATTTTGGTTCACAAAATATGATCTTACCACTTCTAGCTGTGAGACTATTGCCAGTGTAATTAATGTTGCCGTCAGGCGAGTCAAAAGGAAATCACACATAAACTTAGTGAATGGAATTTGTGATACTTATCTCTAAAGACAAAAAGAAGAAGATACATTAATGTTACAAGAACACATTTCAAGGAAGAGTCGTCGGGTAAGACTACTCGAAGATTATAAGTCATGCCCCATGAAGAACCGGGTTACAATTGATCCTCAAGAGGTGTCGTTTTACTTATTGTATAAAAGTTTTAATGTTTAACGCTTTAACCATACATTTTAAAACTTATTTGTAAACGTTTTTTGCCTATGTTTTTTATCTGCAATGTAGTCTCTTATAACCCCATTGTGGGTGGCTCGATATATTTTACTTGTATATTTTATTAAATGTATATAATCAATGTTGATACGTCTCGTATCGGACCGCCTCCGTGGTGTAGTGGTTAGAGCGTCCGCCCGGAGATCGCGGGTTCGATCCCGGCCGCGTCATACCAAAAGACGATAAAATATGGTACTTTTTTGTCCCTGCCTGGCGCTCGGCATTATTGAGTACAACAAGGACTGGTCGGTTCGGAGTATAATGTGTCTGATTGGGGTATTCATGCTTCACTGCGGCATGGTATCTCAGTGGGCTAG
>VKKT01000020.1:363589-378721 GCA_008038995.1 Haliotis laevigata
CTTGTTCTTTTATAGTGCCCTGAAGAAAGAATGTTAAGTTTCTTTTTTGACTCAGTATATATATATATTGCAAAAGTTAGTATCATTGCAGTGTATCCTCAAATTTAAAGCAAAAAGGCGAAGTGGAAGTGAATAGAGTGATTGAGCAATCTCTCTGATTCTTGTTTTTCTTTTTTGGCTTTCTGTTATGCCTGAGCTAGGTGAACTACTACGAGGAGCGTCCCAAAAGTAGTCGGCCTCACATAGAAAATAATACAAATGCAGCTGTTTTTATGTTTTATTTTTCTACATAATAATTCTCTGTCAACCTCAAGCAATGTTTTTGCCATGTTCCATGTTCCTCACGGACACCCCCCCACTCCCCCACCCCCAACCACCACAAAACCCGACAAAAACAAACAAAAAAACAAAACAAAAACAAACAAACAAAACAAAACAAAACAACAACAAAAAAACAAAAACAAAACGCACAAACTGCAATAAATGCACCACCAATTTCAGGAAACAAAATATGCAAGAACATTTTGTGTCTTTGAGATAGGCAGAAGTCCTCTAGAATCAAACGTAGATATTATAGTGCATAAAAATGTAATTTGAAACTACAATCACTTGTTAAATGACTCCCCCCATGATGTTTACTGAAAGAGTTTGTTTTAGAGACACTACCCACCCCCCTTTCAGATGACGTAACCATAAGGACATAATTTATTCTAATGTTTTCACTTATTCATTCATGAGGTTCAAGGGTTCAAATTAAATACTGAATGGTCACACAAGTGTCAGCATTCAACGTATTGTAAACAGTGCCAGTTTGAATATCTGAACACAATGTTTTTGAAAAATTAAAATGGGGGTGTCCTTTTAAAACAGCCAATAATATAAATCAAGCAATAATTTCTAAATATAAATCAAGCAATCGAAATCTTTAAATGTTGATTATCATTAAGTCACCCAATACTATCCTGAACATATTTTATATGATATTAATTGAGGGCATACCATTATCCAAGAGGTACAAAATGACAGATCGTCTTTCACGTGTTGCAATTATTAAAGAAATATTATACCCCAATGTGTTGTGATGACTAATATCTCGTTAACCACATTATCCAAATGTGAATTTTTTTATATGGCTTTGCTAATGATTCCTTCAAAATAAAATGTTTTTCTAACATTGGACATCGAGAATATAGTTAGTTTGACCACTTTGAGACGCCCCTCGTATGACCCGTTTATGCATATACACAATTTTGATGGATACAAGACCAATTCCATCATCGTCATCATCACCATCATCATCAGCAGCAGCAGGGACATTGACTTCATCTTCTCGATCTGGCAAGCCAATTTCGTAGAAGGCCTTTCTTATATCTGAAACAAAATCAAAATATTTTAGATTAAAATTGCAATTGAAAAGAAAGTTGGAACAGGTGTGAAGATATCATTCTGGTTGCTACAAAACGTTGTTGAAGGGTATCGGGCTATGTATATCATTTCTATGTTCATAGATGCAACTCATACATGTAACAACTGTATCTGCTTCTTCAAAGTGACAATGCCCACTTACCAGTTTGCTACCAAGCAGTTTATCTGACACCCCGAATAAAGGTAATCTAACAAGACGGGTTTAACTCGCTCAGTCACTCACTAATTGATGTACTCTTCAGCAGGTTGGCTTTTGGGTGCTCAAAGCATGTAATATAGTTTTCCACCAAGAGGTACGAAGAGCGAACTCCAAGTGCCACATAGTTATCTTCCATTCGTCATTTACATTCCTGGTGAACGTCTGGCTTCAGCCTTAGCGTATGTACTTTAATAATGACAACGACTCGCATCATCCCTTGCATCTTCCGCTATATTTCTTACACACCCGTTGATGAGATAGCCACGTGTGAAAACTGGTTTCAAACATATGTGCGAGATCAATTTCCAAGCACGTGATTGGCTACTCCATGGTGATGACCTCGGGTCAGATTATGACGTACTACTGTCCTGATAAAAATTCATTGATAAGTGAATCAGTGATACCTGTGTAAACAATTGTCAGGAACCTATGTGAATATCGCCTTTAGAGATAAAGGTCGGGGTTCCCTTTCAACATTCAACATGTACATTGGTACATTTCTGGAGAGATGCTGCAAGTGTCATGTGTTGTCTAGCAAACACACCTGACACGAAAACGTCAGTGCATGTCAATTGTGAAATATATTTGCCTCGTGATTTCCTTCATGAACTGATTAAGATGGCATTTTTCTCTGATAAACATTACGATTCTTCCGATGAAGATCCAGTTCGAGTGAGTGAGTTTAGTTTTACGCCGCACTCAGCAATATTCCAGCTATATGGCGGCGGTTTGTAAATAATCGAGTCTGGACAAGACAATTCTGTGATCAACAGCATAAGCATCGGTCTGCGCAATCGGGAACCGATGACTTGTGTCAACCAAATCAGCGAACCTGACCACCCGATCCCGTTAGTCGCCTCTTACGACAAGCAAAGGTTACTGAAGATCAATATTCTAACCCGGGCCTTCACGGTTTCCCGCTCCGAGCTACTATGTGATTATTCTTATGATAACAAATTTACTCATGTAATTTAGAACCAAAATACAACGTACAATGTCGATGAAACAATGAACAATGTCGATGAAACGATTGCAAGGGTTTATGAGTGCAAATGGCGACACTTGTCCTTTCGAATCAATCTAATATGTACAGACACGGTTGATTTACACATAAGTCATTGCCTACAATATTTCTCCAACGCATAATAATGCAAATTTCATCATACGCTCTTAATGCGCAGGATGTAATCAACTCAGATTTCATACTGGCATCACTGTAACATTAGTAACATTCCAAGTGGCAGTTTCTGGCTCGGGAAAAAGAGAGGCTGTGGCGAATAAGAGTAGTCCCCCATCGATAGTGAACGTATCCTCAGCAATGTCACATTCAAGCACAAAGGTTACACACAATTACATCCACTCAATAGTTTTGGCTCATGTCTCATGGAAGAACATTGAACGTAAACTGGTGCACAACTACACATCCCCAATGTGCAAGGATATCCATACACTCTTCCGATGACGACAACCACCAAACGATTACGGTCACACGTCCAATTATTCTATGCTTGCAAGAAGTAAAATCATCTACTCTACATGGTAACATCATCTTTTTAAACTGTATAATTAATTTTCCGTGATCTTATCTAGTTTGCATTATCATTATCGCCTTGATAACAAGAAGATGTGGCAGAAACGTTTTTGTGATTGGTTAAAAAAAATGGTGTGTAAGAAACTGATCACTGTACTCTTGTCTGTCAGATATCTAACAGACATTTCAGATTGAACATCAGGAAGAATGCTACAGGACAATCTCAGAGAACTTCAACAAGTGATGTACCAAAACAAAACATAATTTTGTTGCCGACCAAAAATCTTAAATCAAACTGTGTTTTTCCGACATCCACACACAAGCTATGTATATATATTGGCGAGAGAGAACAGTCAAAACAGTAGTATATGCCACGGAAAATCATTTGTACCCAATCCAAAATTTCAAAGTACACAGCGGTTTCCCCCAATACTTATACAAATACTCATGTTTTATATCTTGGCGAGAGATCTGTGAATTCTCCTGTGAATCTGTCATGAAGTAATGAGGTTAAGCTGTTGACAACATGACACGCCCGCCCAGCTTTTTTCGACTGCTCTCACTCGTCTGATGACAATGTGTTACAAGTCCACCTTCAGTTTACCGTCAGGATGTCATTAGTTACCCCCTTTTTAGAAGGAATGAAGAGGGTCACTGATCCCTGGTTTGAATTTCAGCCTCGAGAAGAACTGAGAACAATTCAAGACCGTTGTCTCACCAGGCCGAAGATGTTTCCATTCCCTGTACAACCCTTTTTGTTGTCCCCATGCTGTGATACCGCTGGAATGTCAGAAGTGCGTCAACAACTATACTTAGGGTACGGGTTAAGTCAGTATACATCATGTGAGTTACATGGCATATTTGTCAACAGAACAACTTGGAAACTAAAGCTCCAAGACGGGTGATGATATATTAGATTTCAAGGATCAGCTTCTATTTATCATCTTACCTGATTCTTTTATGGATTTTTTTTCGGCATCTTTCTTGTGAGATGTACGATTCCCAGTAGCAGAGAGATGAGCGATGTCAAATGGTTATGACGTCACAGTAGTCGATGACGATACAGTGGTCTACAAAGCAATTATATGCAATAGTATGTCATCAAAGCAATCATCATAAGTCATAAATATTTACACACTTTTGCAGAATGTTAACGTTTTCTTAAACTACGTACCTGGGAACACGTGTCAAAAGTACGTATGTCTTGAAAAAACGTATATCTGGAAAATGTTTACTTAAACTGAATGTTCATCGACCATGAGCAAGTCTATGTTGTTTTGCCTCCTTTACCTGATCGTTCCATAAACAATGGGCTGGGTTTATACACAATTTGAATTTGTTACACTTATATCACGGAGTATGACCCTTATGTTTGAAGACTATTAAGATCTTTATTTTTCAAAAACAAGTTGCTATGGGTAAAGAACTAACCTACAAATAAATCAAAATCATAATCCGGTGGAATTCAGATTCGAACCCAGAATAAGCCGATTGCTTAAAAGAGTCAACTGTTCATAATGCATGGTGTTTTCTTTGACAACTCAGTCAATCATGGGCTTTAAGATCGTCACACTGTAAGATTATACTATACACGTTTAATGTAATGGCAATGACACCGAAATGTTGCACCAGAGTATCCCGTAGTTATAATAATTTGATTTGTTTCTCTACATCACGCATCACGCGAGTTAAGGGATTATTACCACAAGTCTTGTCGAGTGCGTACAGGTGTAAATTCAACCTAATAGTCTCCTTATTGGAAATGCTAATGCTTTTCCTTTGAACTTCTGGTTTAGTTCTTATTGTAGATAATACCAGCTCATGTAATAAACGCTTTCACCTTTTCATGAGACCTGGAAAAACATTTAATGTAATTATTATGTTTATGTAAGGATTTACCTCACGCACCTTTGTGTGATGAACGTGGGTGTTGTTTTTGTATATTTTGATTTGATTTTTGAATACATGAATGTTGTGCAGCAAGTAATATTTCAGTTCTACCACCCACAAAGGACGTGTTAATAATCCACTCAGGATCGGGCAAACCAGTTACTGAATAATAACCAGCGATTTCTGCAATCAGAAAATGTCAAATCATAAATAATGTACATGAGTAAATCCAAAAATCGCTTGCAAAACTTGCATTGTGGCCTTCATCGAAACAATTCAGTGCTGTTTTAGCCGATTATAGTATAAGCAGGAGGTTAGCTGTAAAACGTCGACTTCAATACGTTTTACTCTTGTACTCATGTGGAGAATAGAATCCGGGTCATAGATGGGCAAGCAAACCGTTTCACCACGAGCCAACAAACACCTGCTCGAATGAAAATGAAAGGTTGATAATGAAATATTTATGCCAGTTTATCATAAAAATAACATAGTATATGCAATGAATGCCTACCGTTTTTCCAATATCGTTCTGCGACAGATAAACCTAGCAATGAATATTAGGATCTGCAAGACAATTGAGATACTCAGATTTTTTGCGTTCGTTTGCACGTTCAGTAGTCACTTAATTAACACTGACAGTTCTTAAATGTTATTTATGATGGTTTATTTCAGATCAGGATGGACGTTTAACTGACTCCTTGTCATGCAGACATTTTCCGACTGCCGACACATCCTTCACAGGGAACCGGAAATCAGGGAATATATCAATGAAATGACAAATGTGTACACAGGATTCTTATTAAGCAGGATAAAAGCCAGGAAGCATCAAACAGATTGTGGTTATTTTGGGAAAGGATAGCGCCATTTTGAGTTGTCCAGTCTTGTTGACAGTTGTCTCCCACAGGCTTCATGATCTTTCGTTATCTTTCATCGTCGTAATCACAAGCCACCAGACAAAGTGAAACCAATTGACGATAATAAATAGAATTCTGTCATGTCCAGTCCGTAACCCCCGTTGTGTAGTGATAAATAGTGCTGTGTAACCCAGGTCCTGACAACCTCATTTCTGGGAAACAAAACACAAATCAATAGTCAATCGCATTTACGATATAAACTGTATTTAGGACTGGTATCATAGTCAATTCCCCATTCTAACTTCAAAGAAATATAATCGATCGTTTCATACGGAATTCATACATTTTTGTGACAATATTATTATTTTTGCCATAAATAACCGAAACATACATTAACATTTTTGTCAAATCCGCTTCTATGGAATGACACCTAGTCATCATTAAAAACAATATTAATTATTTATGGCCTCATGTACGTGTAAAAACGATTTCTCGCAGTTATATCAACAGTAGTAGTCATTAACAGTTGGTTTATTGTTATTAACGTCAGTGTTTATCCCAAAGCAATGGTTACAGTATGAGTTATATTCATGATGTTCAGAAGATTTCCCAGCAAGATAAAACCGAATATACTCCTTCTCTCGAAATGTAATCAATGCCTGCTCATTCGTTTAAAGGGCGCAGCCATAAAAGTCAAAGCTTGTCAGGCCATTCACCTCCGGCTTCATCTGTCTTTCATTAAGCTTTTAAAGACTCTCTTTTTTGTCTCCCAAATCAAATTTGATCATTTATTCGTATGTGTGCTGCCACGTGTAGTTTCTTGAGAAGTATCCTTTGAGAATTGATGTACCGAATAATACCTATATTGTTAGATCAGAGAAAATAGAAAAGGTAGTTTTTGATCCACGTTGCACTCCTTTGTGCGAACTTGTTCTTCTTCCAGTAAAAAATTAACATTATTAAAGAGATGAAATCTATTCACTGTCAGTAGATTGGTGGCTTTCTTAATATAGTAATTGTGACATTAGGACAAAAATGGATTAAACATATATGTTTACCAAAATTGTACAAAACATAACAAAAGATTTCTCTGATGGATATATAATGAGAATACATGTATATAACGCGCTTTTCCAGACAAGATATCCTGGTCAATGCGCACAATCTGATCATTATTACCCCGGATAACCCAAGCTGCCTGTTAGGCGCTTGTAGGCTCATAGTCACACGACTTATTTCACCGGGTACCCATTTTCTACTGGGTGAACAGAGGCAATTTGCCTAAAGTGAGACCACATGTACTTCCTTGTGGGAAAGGAGTGAATTTATAGGAATTCTCAGGAGTCAAGCTGTCACACACGGTCACCAATCCATGAACTCTCCAAGAACACGTTGCATAACTTCAACTGATTTGTGACCTGGGCTGATATGCACAACACCACATATCTATAACCGCTGAATATAGCGTCTGTATAGTCTAACATAAAACACCACTGTGACATAGTTTCACCGTGCATCTGAAAGCATAACATTTTGATATTTACCGAGATTCGATCTCAAAATGCTGCTTTATTTAAGTCATCACTGATTATGTCATCCTTATATAATTTAGACCAGTATTTTGCCTTTGCTCTTCCAGTGGCATCTCTTCAGGCAGATAATCTTCATTTCCTACTCAGTAACGTTGACATTATATAGTTTAAGCCAATTTGAACCCTGTCTTCTATTGAAACGTGATCAGACTCATTTTCATATTGTATTTTTTTCTTTTTGAGAGATTTGATAACTTATAATTTATATTATTTTGCGGCGTGTCAGCAAAATGTGTCAAGAAAGGCCGAAGTGAAGCATCAGACGCTATTCTCTTCGGTTAAACCGGTGAGTACGATGATGCAGGCAGTTGTCAACCGAAAACAAAATACTGTCGAACATTGATTCGAAGCACAGGACCGGAAGCACATTATTTTTCCTTCCCCCTTCTCCAGCGCAAAAACTCCCAAATGAAGCCAGTCTATATGTACTCAGGTTCAGGCATGTTCTTTGTATCAGAATATTATTTATGATCCAACGATGGGTTAAGTACTGAAACGCTGTAACAGGGATAATCAACCCCGAGATCACTTCCTGGAACAACCAAGGCACGCAACTCTGCAAACTGAGAGACAGACTAGTAAACCTTGCTAGCATCATGGATGGCATTTTCCTGTGTCATATTTACCACATGTATTTCACCCACTCAAAAACAGGCATGGAAATATATTCATCATTTTGGCTGTACCTTTTTCATGTTCAGTTCAAAGCAGTAATTTGCAGTTGTGCCAGATGCACACTCACGCTGAACTGAGAAGGAAGCGATGTCACTTTCAATTTAGGTACATACAGATATACAAAAGCCAGCGTTGAAGTTTCCACCCAAATTGATATTATTTTGTGGTATACGTCTTCCATACTCTCTATAATTTGATTTACTGTGTCTTATAAAAAGCGCTGTGTGCTTTACCGAGAAGAATTCTCCTGTAACTGTCAAGTGTGTTCTCTCGAACTGAAAATAGAAGAAAAAAAACAATGTTAACTAGCTTTCAGTGAAAGTGAAACCCTTCAACTCTTCTTTTTTTCGTTTTTATTTTCGTGTTTGCATTGGTTTTCTAACGTAGCAAGCTGCTTTTTCACAATGCAAAGTTGTAAGGATGATTATGACAGCCTATTAACGTGTGATATTTGATAGACAGAATAGAAGTTGAGGAGTGAAGTCGTTTAGAAAACCCCATTATCCCAAGTATGTCGTATAAAGTGTCAATTAAATCGATTTTGATAATCATGAAAAGTAAAGTTAGTGAAAAAATAAACTCTCGTTAATAGTGTATATATACAGTCGTTCCTGTATATAATGTTAATGATAAATCTGGACCTAATTACCACAATTTGCAATAACTAGTGCTGTTAATGGTTGCTACATTATAATCCATGTGAGCATGTACGTGAGCTGATGAATGCATTAGCATCCATATGTCAGCAGCAGCAGCAGCAGCAACATCACAATCACCATCAGCATCTTTAGGGATATTATTCATCATCTGGCAAACCAATTTCGTGCACGGTAATCCTTTCATCTGAAACCACATTACAATGTATTTTTGTCACAAGCTCTTGTCATTACAGTTAATACTCAACTCTAAAACAAAAAAGTGATATCGGAATGAGAGGATTGAGTGAGCACTTTGGATGCTTAAAAACTGTGTTAATCGCATCGGACCATGGACAGCTTCAGTTCTTCCATGTGTGTTTGAACTGATATGTATAATTATCTTTTCCATGTTCAAAGATACTATTGATAAATGAACTTGTGGCTGTTTCTTCAGTGTGACAACGTCGACTTTGCAGTTGCTGCCTTGTAATTTATCTGAAAAAAGTGAACATGGAAACTCTACCGTTCAATTCCCTCAGTCACTCACTAATGCATGAGCCCTTCATCAAGATGGCTTCTGGGTGTTCAAAGTATGCAATACATCTTTACCTCAATACATACCGTTCTAAGAACTCGAAGTGTCTCATAGTTATTTCCCCATCGTCATTTATTTTCTTGATGAACGTCTGGCTTTAGCCTTAGTATATATGCCTTAGTTATGTCATTAACTCAGAGCATCCTTTGCATTATGACGTGTGAACATCTTATTGTGACGTCATATATCTGTCTCACAACTGGGAGGGTCACGTTGAGCGACAGAAAGAGTGATACCGGAGAGTTTCTAGGAATTTCAGTGTTTGATGCAAGAAATTCGTGCCCCACACTAAGTCGGAAATTATACACCTACACACAAGTTACTAATGTATTGTAGCTTGGCGACAGATCTGTTAAATCAGTATTCATGAGCCACAAAAATTCATTCGTATCAGACCCTAACTCAGAAAGCATACAGAGTTTTCCCCACACATTGAAGTAACTCATGTATTGTATCTTGTCTAGAGATGTGTTAATACGGCATAACTGTTGAGTACATGACACGACCGCCCACCTCTTGTCGACTGCTCTCCATCGTCTGATGACAATATCTTACGAGTCCACCTTCAGTTTCCTGCCAAGATGCCATGTATTACTCGTTCGTGTGACAGAAGAAGGTCACTAGTGCTTGGTTTAAATTTCCTTCTGATTAACGAGACTTATGCTTATAGCTCCAAGGTTTGTGTTGATATATTGTATATCAAGGATGAGCTTATATTTATCATCTGACCGGATTCTTGAACTGTTTTCGGCATTTTGGATGTAAGATGTACGGCTGGATATCTTCAGTAGCAGAGAAATGAGTGATATCAAATCATTGTGACGCCATGGTAGCAGATGACGTTACAGTCGTCTACAAATCAATGTGATGCAATTATATGTTATACAAGCAATCACCATAGGCCTTTAATGCAAACACATGTTTCTCTTTGCTGTGCATGCCACACACGTTTTCTTTGATTACGTACTTAGAATCAAGTGTGAAAAGAACTTAAGAACAACCATCGGGGAAATGTTAAGTTTAATTGAAAGTACATCGGCCATTTGCGAGGCTATGTGTTCCTGCATGAAATCCTCATTTACCTGTTCCATTCACAGTTGGAACAGTATGTCACGGAGCATGGGCATTATGGAGGAGAACCATTAAGATCTTTGTTGTTATGACTAGGGAACTGGCATACAAATAAATTATTATTTGTGGCAATTTAGATTCGAATCCAGAATAAGTTGATTGCTTAAGAGTCAACGATATATAGTGTACGGCGTTTTATTTGCAAGCATCGGCGTCAGAAACTTTAAGATGGCCACACTAGAAGATAATACCGTTCAAGTTTGACGTCAGTTCATGTAATGGCAATGATACCGAAACGTTACACCACTTGATTTGTTTCTCTGCATTACGCGAGTTAAGGGATTATTACCACAAGTCTTGTGTAGTGCGAAGGGGTGTAAATCAACACAATAATCTCCTCACTAGAAATACTAATGATTTTCCTTTGAACGTCAGATTAACTTCCTGTTGCTGTGATAACAGCCCCATCTGAGTCATGTAATGAACGCTTTGAACCTGTCCATAAGACCTGGAAAACCATTTAGTGTAATGATCATGTTTGTATAAAGATTTACCTTAACTCATGCAAAACGATGTATGTTGAACGTTGGTACAAATTGATTCAATTGCATCTGCTTTTGCAACACGATTATATGTCTTGTACACGTGCATGTTGTGCAGCAGTTCTACCACGCACACAGGACCTGTAATTAATTTACTCAGAATTGGGCAAACCAATTACTGAAGAATAATCAGTGATCCCTGCCATCAGGATCCCTGCAAATCAGAGACCCTGTACTATGGCTGTACATGAGTAAATCAAAATAACACTTGATAAAATTGTGTTTTTATGCATTGTGGACTTCATGATGACAATGTAGTGCAGATTTACAGTGTAACGGCACAAATGTTGCACTCTCGTACTCAAGTGAAGAATCGAATCTGGGTTACAGATGGATAATAAAACGCTTTAAACACATGGTTACAAACACCCTGCTCAAGTGAAACGTTCAATCGAATGCTTGTGTATCACCAAAATGATATAAAAATAATGCAATGAATACCCACCTTTTTTCGAACGAAATATTATGAATATTGGGACCTGATTGGCAATTGTGATATTTATGTTTTCTGTGTTCGCTGTAGCTTAGACATTTAGGTGTCGCTAATTTTAACACGAGCCTTACAGGATAATTCAAATCTGACAGGCTGGCAGTTAATAAATGTTATTTTTTATAGTTTATTTCTGCTCAAGATGGACTTCATGTCACGAAGATATTTTCCAACTGTCGACACATTCTTCACAGGTAACTGGAAACCAGGTAATATATCACTTTAAATGACAAATGAGTACACAGGATTCTTATTAAGCCGGATAAAAGACAGAAAGATTTACACAAATTGTGGTTATTTTGGGAAAAGATAGCGCCGTTTTGGGTAGTCCAGTTTGTTGACAATTGTCTCGAACAGGCTTCATGACTTTTGATTCTCTAACTTCATCACAATTACAAGGCCCCAGACAAAGTGACGCCAACTGACGATAATAATGGAGTCCGTCATGTGCAGTCCGTAACCCCCGTTGTGTTGTGATAAATAAAGATGTGTTACCCAGGTCCTGACAACCTCATTTCTGGGAAACAAAACACAAATCAATAGTCAATCGCATTAACGATATAATCTGGATTTAGCCATGGCATCAGGGGTGATGCATATCAACAACCGTTAGGACTAGTCCATTCCCTACTATTGCAATATGTGAGTCCGTGCGTGTGTGTTTGTGTGTCCATGTCTGCGTGTCTGTGTTGTAGAAAATCCAGTGTCAGACAAGTTCACGAAGACCTGACCTCCCAACTCTTGTTTCTTATACCACCTTTTCTTGAAGTTCCAATTAATCAATCCGATTCAAATTCTGTATAGAATAGTAGTTATATTATCACACATTCAAAAAAATAACTAAAGATTAATTGTTTCTTACAGAATTATTATCTTATATTCGCAATATCAGTATTTTGCCATAAATAATCGAAACACACATATAAAGTTTGAGGAATTGTCATCATTATAGCCTCATGTAAGTGTTTAATCGATCTCTCATATAGATTTCTGAATTATATCAACTGTAATAGTCATTATAAGCTTCTTTATTCTCATTAACGTCAGGGCTACTCTAAAACCAATGGTTACAGTAGGAGTTATATTCATGATGATTAGAAGATGTCCCTGTAAGGTAAAAACGAACGTGCTCCTTTACTCGACATGTAATCAACGCCTGCTCATTTGTTTTAAGGGCTTAGCCATAAAACTCAAAGTTTTCTCGCGCCATTCTCCTCCGGCTTCATCTGTAGTCATTCCCTATTCAAAGACCTTCTTCTTCTTGGAAAATCAAATTTGATTAGTTATTCGTATGTAGGCAGTCAGGTGTAGATTTTTTATAGGCATACTTTGAGAATCAGTGTACCGAATATGCCTCTATCGTAAGATTATGGGAAATAGGAATGGTATTTTTTGGCCCACATTGCACTACTTTGTGTAAATTCAATTTTGTGATTTGAGTTCAAATCTACTCTCTGTCTGGTGGCCTTCGTAAAGTAGTAAACCTGGCACCTGGGCACTATTACCGTAAAATGGATAAAAACATACATATTTACTCAAATAATAGAAAACTTTCAAAACATGTTTTGCTGATGCACTCATCCGCTGAATATACAGCTCATATAACGTATGTACAGAAGGGGTAAAACGGTACGCTCTTACCACGGTATGGTACGTATTGCCAGGCCTTCGGTTCGGTCCGTTTCGGTTCGGCATGTGAGATATGATCATCATGCAGAAAAATGGCAAGAGCAAAACCTTACATTGCTTGATAACTTGAACAAAAATAACCATAATCTTTGTTATTTGGAAGGAACAAAACTGTCATATTATGGCTGGATAGACATGACGGTACGAAAACCCAAGATAGCGAATTTGAGATTGCATTACGCTACAACGAACGGAAGTCAAAAGAACACGGTTCTAGTAATACCGCAGTATACCGTTTCACCCTGGGGCCCTACTGTACAGTCCAGTGTAAAACACTATTGAGAGATAGTTTCAACATGTACTTTACAAGACAAGCTAAATTTTCCAATAATCGAGATTCTACCTCAGAATCATGCCAGGATATAAGCCATCACTGATGTTCAGTTATCTATTCATATGATTCAGAATAGTATTTTGTCGTTGCCTTTCCAAAGGTGTCTGTTACTCCCTTTGTTATCCTATCTTTGACTGCACGGACTGACTTAGTTTCATATTTTAAATTGGTCGTATTTGTCCTCAAATGCATGATAGACTGAAAAAAACCTTATCGATACAGACAAAAATGAAGGCAATGCCGTAGAGAGCTAATCTAGTGCTTCAATATATTTATGTCACATTGGCATAGATCTCTCTGGTGAGAACGTGACAATGGGAATAAACATTCTTTAATGCTAAATAGCTGTCATGATGGTGTTAAAGCAGCAGCCAGACGTTGACATATGTAACATCTGAAGTTATAACAAACGCAGTTTGGTATTTCTGCAGAATATTAATATAATTATAGTGTTAAGTATATTACCCGGTAAGTGCAAGTTTCGCGGCGAAGTCACTAATGGTATGCTGAAATAGCATGTTACTATGGAATCCTAGAAGGGACATTGTCGCTATGTCGCGTTGTCAAAAACAAGTAAAGTGAGGCAAAATAAACCAAAACGCGACACGCGACAATGCGAAAACGCGACATTTCATCAAAATGTCGCGTTGTTCCATTGTTGCGTGTCGCGTTTTAGTTAAGTTTTAGGCTGTTTTTACACATCTTACATAGGGCGACGCGCGACAACGCGACATATTTTGACCTTGAAAATTGTCGCTTTGTAGCGTGTCGCCCTTTCGAGGAACGAAAAAATATATTATTCAAAACGCGACATCGCGACAATGCGACCAATGGGCGAAATGTCGCGTTGTCGCGATGTCGCGTGTCGCGTTTTCTTTACTTTTGCTTGTATTTGAGAGGGCGACAACACGACAATGCGACAACGCGACAATGTCCCTTCCAGGATTCCATATGATACTGTGATGAATATCAGAACATTGTAGATTATGCCTGTGTGTTAACGAGATGTATACGACAATGCCCTGCAACAGCACTGCCGAGAATGACGCATGTACAGATTTGTACTGCCCATATCATGTGCTAGTGGCATCACTGAAATTGGTAAGACTTTGAAAGCTGGATTTTAATAGAAACCTTTAATTTTCATTAAAACGTATGAACATAGAATCATATCAGAGAAATTTGAAGATGTCAACAACATTTTGTGTGTTCCGAATGCTAAGTACAAACATTTTTTCCGTCATTCCTAGTTGAACAAAATGCATACATACTATTTGAAAAGGTCGGGAAAATGTTCAAACGATTCTTACTTGACATTTAGATGATACCTTTATTGCTTCTTTTAAGCAGTTGCCGTTGAGATAGGGGTTAGGATTGGTCTCCAGCAACCCGCGATTGTCTAAGTGGTGACGAAGGGATTCGGGTGGTCAGGCCCGCTGACTTAGTAGATATATGTTATCAGATCTCAATTACGTCGATCGATGTACTGTAAACTCATTTAATGTTTTGATTGTATATTTTTGACAACATCTCCAACTTAACCTGAG
>VKKT01000020.1:403496-417498 GCA_008038995.1 Haliotis laevigata
CCCGTTGTGTTGTGATAAATAGTGCTGTGTAACCCAGGTCCCGACAACCTCATTTCTGGAAAACTAAACGAAAATCAATAGTCAATCGCATTAGAGATATAAACTGGATTTAACCATGGCATCAGAGGTGATGGACATCAACTGTTAAGTCTATCCAATTGCCTACCAGTGCAATGTGTGCTTGTGTCATTGTGTGTGTCAGTGTCTGTGTCAGTGTCTGTGTCCATGTCTACGTGCATGTGTGTTCAGCAATGTTAAAGCTGGAATACATTTGTAAATAATAATTGAAGAAACTCCAGTGTCAAACCGTCAATCCAGTCACGAAACCATGGCCTCCCAACTCTAGTTTCTTGTGTTATTTTATCAAGCTGTTGAACCACATTAAAACTAAAGTAAAATTCAAATTTGCATTTAGAAGAAATAACTAAAGATAAATTGTTTCTTACAGAATGTTTTACCTTATTAGTATTTTGGGATAAATAATTGAATCACGCATATATATATATGTTTGATGAATCGTCATCACTGTAGCCCCATGTAAGTGTATATTCGATTAAAAGCGGCGTAAAACTAAACTCAGTCAGTCAGTCAGTATATTCGATTTCACCTAGATTTCTGAATTATGTCAACTGTAATACTCATTATAAACTGGTTTATTCTTATTAACATCAGTGCTTCTCCAGACCAATGGTTACAGTATGAACTATATTCATGATAAAGATGTCACTGCATGGTAAAAACGAAAGTGCTCTTTTTCTCGAGATGTAATCAACGCCTGCTCAGCCATAAAAATCAAAGCTTGTCAGGCCATTCACCTCCGGTTTCATCTGTCTTTCATTGAACTTTTAAAGGTTTTCTTTTTTCTCTGCCCAAATCAAATTTGACCAGTTAATCTTATGTGGACTGTCACTTCTATTTTTCTTGAAACGTATCCTGTGGGTGTACTGAATAGTGCCTCTCAATTTTAAGAAATAGGAATTGTAGCTTTTGTCTCACGTAGCACTTCTTTGAGTGAACATGTTTGGTGTTTTCATCTTTCACGATATTTCAATCTTTTTCAGAATTCTTCTCACAAGCAACTTGTTGGTGGCATCACCGTCGCCTGGATTTAAGTCGCCAATTTACAGTGATCTATTCATATACTTAGACTAATATTTTACTTTTGATTATTCAATGGCATCTATTTCCTAATATTTTATTATTCTATCTTTGATTTCTATTAGATGCATGCACTATATTATCATATTTTAAAATGGACGTGTATGTCCTCAAACGCATGGTAAACTGACAGAACTGTCGATAAAGAGAGAAAATAAAGGCAACGCCATAGATAGACAGCTTTGTGCTTCCCTGCAGCTTCAATATGTTAACGTCACATTGACACCTGTCTGGTGAGAATTGGACAGTGTGAAGAAACATCCTACTTGTAATATGCAGTCTTTGCGCGACGTATGAAGCGATTTTGTGAACGGGTGGTCATCTTTGCTGTATTGCTTGACTATGGCCTGGACCGTTGCTCATAACATTTGTCTAATTTTCTGGCGGCACACGTGGAGCACGGCACCTAAAAATACCATTGAAGCATGTACGCAGATATACACAAAATATACTTCTTCATGCACATTCCTGAATACCTGGCTAGCTATTCTCGAAACGTTCGTAGCCCTACGAACTTCTTAAACCCAATCTTAACACATTGGCTACGATCAAAGTTAAGAATTCTAAGGGATACGAACGTTTCGAGAATAAGGCCCCAGATAACATCAGATACTATAAACATGGTTTGCTCAATGTACTACTATTCTTATGCTATATAGTATATTCATGTACATGTACATTGAACACACATGAGAAGGTATGACTTTGATTAATGCATGTTGAATTAATCCCACTTTGATATTGAATCGTAAAATCGAAACCACCATTTTCAATACTATTTCTGATTTTGAAATATCCGTTCCCTCATGAAAACAGCTTGTAATTTGCAGTGAGAACTTTTTTATAGAAATTGTTTACTCTTTATAGGGCAGTTACCTTTGCTGGGCACTTGGAAATGACGTTTTTGGATGCAAATATGTCTGGACACACCATCGTTCTTTGACGCTGACGTTGACATACATAACACCTGAAGTTATAACAATAACAAACGCAGAATGGGATTTTCGATGACTGTTAATATATAATATACAAAGTATATTAGCCAGTAAAGTGCAATGTTTCGAGAAGAAATCGCTAGTGACTTGATGAACATAGCATAGCACTGAAATGAATATCAGAACATTGTAGATCGTGGCGCGAGATGCAGAAGAGAATGTGCTTCAACAGCATCTGATGAGAATGATGCATGAACACTTTGGTACTGCAGATACCATGTACCAGTAGCATAACTGAAAATGACGCGTCGATAACCAGTTAAACTTTGAAATACTTCTTATTACATAACATAAGATCGGACTCACCGTGTGATCCAACAGCTCATGTATGCTGATCTGCTTTGCTGATAATGGTGATTAATAAGCACATGCTTACGATATGCAGTAGTGGGAATAGTATCACCCAGTTTTATTTTAGCTGATATTTTGGGAAGGGTGTTGTGGCTTTTATTTAAGTTAGCGTGTGAGGTTTATTAACACCGATGTGAAAAGACTTTCATTGATATGGGAGATTCAAGTATAAATAAACATGGTCGTAGATGTTTATTATTAAGGAATGATACTGACAAACCCATATACATAAAACATGTGCAACAGATATTCATGATCAGCGGATCCTGATAAAAGTAAGGGCAAGACTGATGTCTGATGTCTTTCGTTTGTAAAGAGAGAATCGCCGCCGAAGTAGGTCTTTACACCAAAAGGACCTTTGCCCACTTCAATTATCAAACGGTTAACATACACTTTCGCTACAGACGCTACTCCCCTCTACGCTATAAGGAGCATAAAATAAAATTCATTCACGCAATCATTGCTGATGTTTTCTATGCCTGTGAAGTGGAATTACTTCTTGTTTTAGGTCAAAAAAGATACCTTTACATAATTGTTTTTGGTTTAGAGATATCGCCGATCTGTCGTCTGATGACAGTCAAATATTACATTCCCTTCCACTGTTGCACGTGTACCCAGAGGACCTGTAAAATGGTTCCAAGTGCGCCCAGTAAACCACCTGCCTCATCATGAGATTTATGCATGAAATGTAGGTGTCATATATACCCTGTACAAGACTTGTGACACGAAACACTTGGGGCTTCAACTTTCTAGACATCAGTATTACGTATATATTCCGAGCATTACAGAGCTTCTCCGGCCTTTGGTGCATCCATTTCACACCTTTGGAGCTCAAATCCAGAATGTTCGTTCTCACAAAATAGTTCGTCTTCAGGATAAGAACGACTAAGGCCTCGGTAAAGCTTTTTGAACGTTGTATGTTGTACGTCAGGGGCATATTTTCAAACGTAATGCATACATGACAAATATGATGCCCGATTGGATTTTCTGTTTTGATTGCTCAGTATGTTCCTTGCTTTTTCGCGTAAACCACTGCTTTGCTATCCCATCTGATGAGTGTCACCGGTAGGGCATGATACGTTCACCTATTCATGAATTTGTCACTATTTGATAATGATTCATGAACACATGTTCAAGATTTAATCGTAAAATCGACTCTGCTATAATCGGGGATTTTTTATTCTCGCGACAAAATATTGTCGCTTTTGTTTAATCTTGATAATGTCAGAGAAGAGTGAGGCATGTTTAAGGTTTTTTTCATGTAGTGACTATCTTAAGATAGCGCAGTTTCTTAAGTCATTTATAGGCAGTAAAGCCAGACTTCCAGCAACTATCTAAGAGTAAAATATTTACAATTGTGTGTGTTGGAATGTGGGCCAATGGACAGAAACTCAAACAAATAATGCTCGGAATTATGTTATGTTAACCGAACAAAACCTTTTTCAGCCGTTAAAAAAACCTGTTCCAAACTGTGGTGTCTTGGTCAGATTTATGCTTTTTAAGTCAAGATATATAGACATTGTCACGACTGAACGGATTACGTAATACTATATTACACATAACTAAGTGTAAGTCACGAATGTATATATATACCTTCCATTAATTGCAAATTGTTATGAATACGTAACACGCATGTAGGTACTGGACCTTATTATTATAGCAATATTATTCTAAGACAACATCTAAAACAGGTTGCATTGTACAATTTATTCAGAATATTAATCCCTGTGTTGTACCACTAAACGTACAGAACTATAAAACGTCAACGCCCGAGAATAACCAGTCTCGAATATCTGCAGAAATAAGATTAATTAGCGATGAAAAGTGCACACTCGTGACACTGAAAATCAGTGTTTGCACAAAGGATGTGCATTGTTTTGTCCTGTCGTTAGCTCCTTCAATTAGTATTTAAGCACGTGTATAACCCAATGCATTACAAGTACGTATTTTGTGACAATTTGGATTGACCTGTGGTGTAAATGGACTACGTTAGTGGTGGCTACAAGACGTTAAAAGTGCACTTAGTGTATAATTAGAATTGTAATAGACCGTCAAGATAGGGCATCTTTAATGTATCTAGCGCGAATGTTCATGGTACATTTCTGACATAATATCATTTTTTAAATTAGAGTTGGAAATATAAAATCCTAAAATGTCATAAATTCGTCATACCAACTTAAAATGTCATCTTCCATTTTTCTTAACAGAGAGACAAAAACTAAGCTTTCTAGGAACAACCCTCATTATTGTATAATAATAATCCTTCACCCTCCCCTCTTTTCCTCTGACAAAATTGAGCATTTTTTAGAATTCTTATCAAAGCATGATCGATATTTCACTTCATTATTTCAACTTGAGGAATCCCCTAACTGAAATTACTTGATATTGGTCCCGAAGACTCTATGTACAGACAAGAGTTACTGTGACCGATAGGTAACTAATGATATGATGTGGATATAGACCAGTTTGATACGGTTTCAATAACGGATAATCATATAGTGAATCATGAATTGAGTTATATTTAAGCTAGTACATGAAATGAAGACTGAGTAAACATTTTCAGTGAAGTATTGATTGAGTACACAACATAGTTTTCGGTCATCATTACCCAGGTTTACCAAGGAAACAATATCTAAGCTTATCTCTGATGTCCCTTGATATTGCAGGGACATTCTTTTAAAAAATTGCTCATTCACCCTTAATCTACTTATGAAATTTTAGATCTGTCTGTGTAAAGAATTAGGGTCTAATTATATAACTTTGAACATTTATTCACAATTTTGGGGATATTTACTTACGTATAGGAATACATTAAGGACCTACCGATGTATAACGAAATTTGTGCATAAGTTGACTGCACGATTCCGACTACATCACGAGCTACATACGAATGAGAGAGTGAATGAGTTGGGTTTTAGGCCCCTTTTCGCAATATCCCAGCAATTGGGGAATCCAATAATAGGCTTCACACATTGTACCATTGTACCCATGTGGGAAATTGAACCGAGGCGAACGCTTTAACCACCAGGGTAAACCACCGCCCATCATACCAAATTGTAATGAAACCAGAAATGCACCAGTGTAAGCGTAAGTTCAGACGTTTTTGATGCACAATATGTTTGACATTTCTCACGGTGATCAAGTATCAGCATATATACTTCATGAGATATGCAACTGAGATATGATAAAAAAAACAACTGTGGCAGGTGAAAATAGATGATTGGTCACAAAAGCCAACTTCAAAAGCTCACAGGAGGGAAATCCATACGTTATAAAAACAGTATTAGATATGGCATCCTTTACTGCTGTTCACCAAAGAGTATTTTGCAAATACTTCACAACATTATATACGCTGTCTTTTCAAACATAATTCGTCCGTCGAATCTTTCGAAGACGAAACAATCAATCTGTTGTGTCTTAACGGCGAGTTAATTGGCAGTCGATTGCAATAAATTCTTTCCTGGTGATGATTGTGCATATGTCGATAAAAAAAAGTCGTGGACTGTAGGTCGCATAAAACGATAAAAATCGATTTGTTATTAGCTGCAATGCTTCGTTTGAGACGAGACCTTTGAGGCGTGTTTTTGGTTTATTCTTCCACAAGACGTAACGTTGACAGGTGTGAAAAGACTCTAAAAACCCAATAAACCCGAGAGAATGTTTTATTCCGATGCCAATAAAGAAAAATTACAAGACAACGGAGCTGTGACAACCACATATTAAACATCAATAAATGACACAGAACCTTGTCATAATCAGGGAGCCTTTTCTTTGAAAACGGTATATTACTACCATATTCAACAATCAAATGACACGGCAGATCAGTCAGCAGTCTTATCGCGAGGCCTTGTCCAAACCATGAACTAGCTTATCCAATGTGCTTCGTGTCGTCATTGAATATGTTTTCATATTACTTCATATGACATCATGAATCTCTGAAACACCTCTGTTCCATTATCATAGTGAAATCTACTATTCTTCCTAATTCAGAAAGACCCTACATATTAAACTTTGTAGGTATTGTACCCAATATCTGTATAGTACACATAGAAACCAAGGATATGTGAAGAATAGTGAGTGAGTGAGTTTAGTTTTACGCCGCACTCGGCACTATTCCACCTAAATGGTCTCGGTCTGTAAATAATCGAGTCTGGACCAGACACTCCAATGATCAACAGCATGAGCATCGATCTACGCAATTGGATACGATGACATGTGTCAACGAAGCCAGCAACCCTGACCAACCGATCCCGTCAGTCACCTCTTACGGCAAGCATGGGTTACTGAAGATCAGTTCTAACCTGGATCGTCACGGTTGACATGTGAAGAATAACGTAAAGAACAACAAGAATATGAGCTAAAAGTGACTCTTGTACGAAGCGTTATACAACAGTCGGTCATACAGCTAAGGTAAATACAACCACAGGTGTACAATTGAACCATTTTGCAATTGCAATATACCACTATATTATATTATATTATATTATAATATATTGTATTGTATTATATTCACTCTCTTCACTCGTGTAAAGCATCACATGAATGAATGAATACTAACCGGTTATTTACATCGTATGTTATATATTAACAATAACACAAACTGCGAACATAAACAATGCATAAAGGTGTCTCTATGTTGAAATGTAACATATAATAACTATCCCAAGACAAAAATGAACATGAATGGTGTAATTACCATGTCATCAGAAAGTGCCATCAGAGAATTTAGTGCTGTTTAGGCCAATTTACAGTGTAAACAGCGAGTTAGTAGTATACCTAAATGACTAATAGTTGTCACTCTTTGCAATCATGTTGAGAATTGAATGGGCCGTTTAACCAAGAAACTACAAGCACCCTGCTTGAATGAAGATGAGGCTATTACTTAGTTGCTAGTTTATCATAAAAATGATAACGTTCAGGTGAATGCCAGTTTGTCATAGAAATAACAACGCATGTGCAATGAATACTCACCGTGTTTCGAAAATTGTTCGACATATTAAAGAACACCTAGGGATTTGAGAGACAAATTTCGTATTCAGTCGTTTTTTGCGTTCGCTATAGTTTAGACGTTTAGCTGTCTCTCAATTGTTAATGAGCCTTTAAGGATCTCACACACCGAGGGTTTTTAAGTACCGTTTCGATGGTGTATTTTTGTTGAACATGGACGTATAACTGACTCCTTGTTATGCAGATATTTTCCGACTGCCGACACATCCTTCACAGAGAAACGGAAATCAGGTAATATATCACTTAAATGACAAATGAGTACACCGGATTCTTATTAAGCCGGATAAAAACCAGGAAGCTTTAAACAAATTGCAGCTATTTTTGGAGAAGATGGCGCCATTTTAAGTTGTCCTGTCTTGTTGACAATTGTCTCGAACAGGCTTCTTAATTTTTTTGGTTATCTCTCCCCATTCCTCTAAAACTAAACAGAAATCTATAGTCAATCAATTTGACGATATAAACAAAATTTAGCCATGGCATCAAAGATGATGAATATCAACAAATGATACTAAATGAACAAAAGTTACCTGACTCGTGCAATGTGTGAGTCTGGGCTAGTGTGCTTATGTGCTTGTGTGTCTGTGTCCCTGTCTACGTGTATGTGTGCTCAGCAATGTTAAACCTATATGGAACATAACATGCCATACATTTGTTAATAATACTTGTTGAAAGTCCAGTGGCAAACAGTCACCCGGGTAAGGAAGACCTGGAATCCCAACTCTTGTTATGTTATTTCATCAAGCTGTTGCACCACATTAAAACTAAAGTAAAATTCATAGTTACATTAAAGATAAATAACTAAAGCGTAATTGTTTCTTACAATGTTTCAATATTATTATTTTGGCGCCAATAATCGAATCACACATATACATGTTTGATGAATTGTCATCATTATAGCCTCATGTAAGTGTATAATCGATTTCTCACATAGATTTCCGAAGTTTATCAACTTCAATAGTCATTATAAGCTGGTTTATTCTCATTACCGACAGTGCTTATCCAAAACCAATGGTTACAGTATGAGTTATATTCATGATAATTAGAAGATGTCCCTGTAAGGTAAAAACGAAGTGCTCCTTATCTCGACGTGTAATCAACGCCTGCTCTTTTGTTTTAGGGGCTCAGCCATAAAAATCAAAGCCATTCTCCTCCGGCTTCATCTGTCTTCCATTAGGCTTTTAACGATTTCCTTTTTTTCACTCTCAAAAAATCAAATTTGATTAGTTAATATTATGTGGGCTGCCATATCTACTTTTCTTGAGATGTATCCTTTGGTTGTACCGGATAGTCTAAAACTATCTACAATTATACGACATAGGAATTGTAGTTTTTGTTTCACGTAGCACCTCTTTGAGTGAACATTTTGGGGGTTTTATCTTTCACGATAAATCTGGGGTTTTTTCAGAATTCTACTCACTCTCTGCTTGTTGTGGCATCACCTCAGATTTCGCCTGGATTTAAGTCGTCAGTTTTCAGTAATCTTTTCATATAATTTAGATCAATATTTTGCCTTTGATTATTCAGTGGCATCTGTTTCCCAAGTTATTATCCTATCTTTGATTTCTATTAAAGCAAGCACGGACATGCATGCACTTTTATTTTGATATTTTACAATGGACGTGTACGTCCTAAAACGCATGGTAAACTGACAAAACCTGTCGATAAGGACAGAAATGAAGGCAATGCCGCAGAGAGCTAGCTTTGTGCTTCCCAACAGCTTCAATATATTTAGGTCACATTGCCATCTGTCTCGAGAGAATTAGGCAGTGTGAAGAAACATCCTATTCTAATGGTTATATGCAGTCTGTGGACGTCTTTGCGCGATGTATGAAGCAACTTGGTCGTGGTCATCTTTGCTGAAGTGGTTGACTATGGCGTGGACCTCTGCACATAACGTTAGTCTAATTTTCTGGTGGCATCCATATACGTGGAGGACAGCACACTAAGCATAAAAGCATGTACGGAGATAATGATAAAATGATAAAACACAAAATATACTTCTTCATGCACATTCCTGAATACATAATAACATCAGTTACTATAAACATGGTTTGCTCAAATACTATTCTTAATGCTATATAGTGAATTCATACACATGTACATTGAACACACATGAGAAGGTTTGATTTTGATTAATGCCTGTTGAATCATTCCCACTTTGATATTGAATCGAAAAATTGAAACGACCATTTTCAATACCATTGCTGATTTTGAAATATCCGTTCCCTCATGAAAACATCTTGTAATTTGCAGTGGGGACTCTTTCTTCGAAATCGTTAACTCTTTATCAAGCAGTAACCTTTGCAGGGCACATGAAAATGACGTTTTTGGTTGCAAATATGTCTGGATACAGCATCGTTCTTTAGCGCTGAATAACCTTTGAAACCGACCGTCATGCGTTTAGTAGCCATCAGATGTTCACATATATAGCACATTAAGTTATAACAATAACGTAGAATGGAAGACTATTGATATATAGTGTTAAGTATATTAGCCAGTAGAGTGCAATGTTTCGAGGAGAAGTCGGGAAGGCTTGCTGAACATAGCATAGCATTGAAATGAATATCAGAACATTGTAGATCATGCC
Organism: Haliotis laevigata; assembly: GCA_008038995.1. Classification (NCBI taxonomy): domain Eukaryota; kingdom Metazoa; phylum Mollusca; class Gastropoda; order Lepetellida; family Haliotidae; genus Haliotis; species Haliotis laevigata. The sequence goes on from VKKT01000020.1 coordinate 413,595, forward strand.
ACGAGATGCAGCATCTGACCAGAATGATGCATGAACATATTCCATACCATGTACCACGAACATAACTGAAAATGATACCTCTATAACCAGTTAAACTTTGAAATACTTCTTATTAGATAACATAAGATCGAACTCACCGTGTGATCTAGCAGCTCATGTATGGTGATCTGTTTTGTCAATAATGGTGATTCATAAGCACATGCTTACGATATGCAGTAGTGGGAATAGTATCACCAAGATGTATTTTAGCTGATATTTCATATCATTTTGGGAAGGGTGTTGTGGCTTTTATTTAAGTTAGTGTGTGTGGTTTGTTAACACCGATGTGAAAAGACGTTCAGTTAGCTTAATATGGGAGATTCAAAGTCCAAATAAACATGGTCGTAGATGTTTACTATTAAGGAATGATCCTGACAAACCCATATACATAACCCATGTGAAACAGACATTCATGATCAGCGGATCCGGATACAAGTAAAGGCAAGAACGCCTCTACTGAGAACATCGACCACCGGGTCAGCCATGCCCTCTCATTCACGTAAGATGCTAATCTTCTCAACATCTACAGTCACGTTTACCTCTGATGTCTTTCGTTTGTACAGAGACCATCGCCACCGAAGTAGGTCTTTACACCAAAACGACCTTTGCCCACTTCAGTTATCAAACGGTTAACATACACTTACGCTATAAACGCTACTTCCGCGCTTACAGACACCAAAGGGCCTTATCATAGGCGTCATTATTGAATACCCCCACCTTGTTTTCTATGCCTATGAATGTTAATTACTGATTGTTTCAGGTCAAAACAAGAGACCTTGGCATAACTGCGCCCAGTGAAACCACCTCACCAGTAATCTACCGGTTTCAAAGAAAAGGTGTTGTTTCATTTATTGATGTTTAATATGTGGTTGTCACTGCTCCGTTGTCTTGTAATTTTTCTTTATTGGCATCGGAATAAATCGACTGCCAATTAACTCGAAGTTAGGACACAACAGATTGATTGTTTCGTCTTCGTAAGTTTCAACGGACGAGTTCTGTTTGAAAAGACAGCGTATAATTGTTTTGAAGTATTTGCAATATACTTTTTGGTGAACAGCAGTAAAGGATGCCATATATAATACTGTTTTTATAACGTATGGATTTCCCTCCTGTGAGCTTTTGAAGTTGGCTTTTGTGACCAATCATCTCTTTTTACCTGCCATAGTTCATTTTTATCAATCTCATGAGGTATATACGTTGAAACCTGATCACCGTCAGAAATGTCGAACATATTGTGTATCAAATACGTCTGAACGCTTGTGAATTCCTGGTATCATACAATTTGGTATGATGGGCGGTGGGGTTGACTAGTGGTTAAAGCGTTCGCTCGTCACACCGAAGGCCCGAGTTCGATTCCCCACATGGGTACAATGGTACAATGTGTGAAGCCAATTATTGGAGTCCCTCGCCGAATATTGCTGGAATATTGCTATCTAATAAGAAGGATTTCAAAATCCAGCTTGTTTATAGACCTATTAATTTCAGTGATGCTAGTGGTACATCATATTTGCAGTACAAAAGTGGTCATGCATCATTCTGGTCAGATGCTGTTGAAGCACATTGTTTTCTAAATCTCGTTAACGCGATGGTATAATCTACATAGTTCTGATATTCATTACAGTGCTATGCTATGTTCAGCAAGCCATTAGTTACTTCTTCTCACAGCATTGCACTTTACTGGCTAATATTCTTAACACTATATATCAATCTTCTGCGAAAATGCCATTCTGCATTTGTTATTGTTATAACTTCAGGTGTTATATATGTCAACATCTGACTGCTCCTAAGTACATGACGGTCGATTTCCACAGTTATTCAGCGCTAAAGAACGATGCTGTGTCCAGACATATTTGTAACCAGAAACGTCATTCCATGTGCTCAGCAAAGGTAACTGCTCTATAAAGAGTAAACGATTTGAAAAAAAAGAGTCCCCACTACAAATTGCAAGCTGTTTTCATGAGGGAACAGATATTTCAAAATCAGAAATAGTATTGAAAATGGTGTTTTCAATTTTTCGATTCAATATCAAAGTGGGATAAATTTAACAGGCATTAATCAAAGTCAAACCTTCTCATGTGTGTTCAATGTACATGTACATGGATACACTATATAGCATTAAGAATAGTAGTACATTGAGCAAACCATGTTTATAGTATCTGATGTTATTAGCTATTCAGAAATGTGCATGAAGAAGTATATTTTGTGTTTTATCATTATCTCCGTACATGCTTTAGGTTTTTATATGTGCTGTGCCCCATCTGTATGATCTGTGTGAATGCCACCAGAAAATTAGACTGATGTTATGTGCAGTGGTCCACGCCATAGTCAACCAATTCTGCAAAGATGACCACCCGTTCACAAAGTCGCTTCATACATCGCGCAAAGACGCCCACGGACTGCATATAACCATTAGAATAGGATGCTTCTTCACACTGCCCAATTCTCACCAGACCAGATGTCCAATGTGACGCAAACATGTTGAATCTGCTGGGACGCACAAAGCTAACTCTCTACGGCGTTGCCTTCATTTCTGTCCTTATCGACAGGTTTTGTCAGTTTACCATGCGTTTGAGGATATACACGTCCATTTCAAAATATGAAAATGAAAGGGCATACGTGTCCCTGCATGGTTTAATAGAAAACAAAGAGGGTAAGAATAAGTTTGGAAACAGATGCCATTGAATAATTAAAGGCCAAATATTCATCTAAATAATGTGAATAGATCACTGAAGATTGACGACTTAAATCCAGGCGAAATCTGAGGTGATGTCACGCTGCACTCATGAATTCAAAAAAATGTGTTTCAACCATCGTTGTCCGGACCAGAGATGTTGCAATGTATGTACAGAACTAAAGGAGTCAAGGCGAACTGGAGGTCTTTCTTTTTCAGTCAAACGGAGTTACAGGCTTACATTGTACACACAGAAGGCGCTGTTTTAACTGACAGGGTTGAGACGAACTGGAATTCTTTGCAACATTTTATTCACAAAAGGCGTTGCTCAACAAGAGTCCAGTCAAACGGAGATATACATTGTGCACACAGAAGGCACTGTTTTAACCCGGAACAAAACAGAACAGAACAGAAATTATATTTTCAAAGATCACATATATTGTTCAGCCTCATGTAAGAATGTCGAGTTTTGATCGGTTCACGTGACTCTGATAAGATACCATGTACACCCGTCACGATCCGCGAGCAGGGACCGTATATAATTCACCGTATACCATAAAATCTGGAGTTGATTGTTTCACATTCAAATTATACTTACAACATTTAAGATGGGCACGGTCGATGATGGCAACATTTTCAAACCCCACACTTCGGCGCCACAGAGAAGGATTGGCTTAACAAGATTATCAAACAGTTTCAATTGGCAGTCTATTGGAATATCAAGTTGACGAATGCTTTTGAAGATAACAAACATTGCCTTATTAGCTTGTACAGAGAGGCGTTTGATTGCTCTAACGAACCGACCATTACTATTGAAAAGTACACCAAGATACAGATATTCATTTGAAATGTCAATAGGTGTACCATTTAACGTAAAAGTGTAGTTCTTCTTACAATACCTTTTTGAAAATATAACAACCTTTGTTTTTTCTAAATTCACACTAAGTTTCCATTCTTTACAATATTGGTCAAACACATTCAAAGATTTCTGCAATCCATCACTTGTTTCAGCCAAAATTACAATATCGTCAGCGTAAAGCAATATCAACTATTTCATAAAAATACGGGCACCCATGAAGGGCCACCTCCTCGTGGTGGGTGCTGGGTAACGCTAAGCGCCCTTCAACCCTGTGTTGTGGACCCGGGGGTATATTTGGTCCACCAACCTGTTGGCCGTGGGTTGCGCCCCTGTGT